>UXGC01001068.1:0-36481 GCA_900480045.1 Eurytoma adleriae
CAGCTTTCTTTTTTAACCAACGGTACAGAGTTGCTATTCCTATCTCCATAAGCTCTGCTACCTCAACCTTTGTCTTAATAATCATCTTTGAATGAAGTCATGATAATCATCTTTTTGTTCTTCAATTTTATTATCATATGAATTACCAATCATTATTACCTCACAACTAAATAATTAGTATAGTAATACGAATGCTAAGTTACATCAATCAATAAACTTACAGTAAATTTTCCATTCTCAGTTATAAGCTCTGCTTCTGTACTCTCAACCCATTCTATCACTTCAGCATTGCAAACTGACTGCAAATCATGCTGAGCAGAATAATTTAACTCATCCTCTTTTACACTCGCTTTTATCATCAACTTTTGTATAAGATGCTTAACTGATACGTTATTATCTGCTTTTATTTTTCTCACAAGGTTTAATATCTGCACGAAATTATCTCCCATTTCCTCAGAATACTTATCATAGATAAGTTCTTCCTTGTTAGGCCAATTACTTTTATTGTGAACGGAGTTATAACTATACAACTGATGATATATTTCCTCTGTAATGTATGGCAAAAATGGTGCAAATAACCGCAAAATAATATTGAGTACATATGCCAAACTCTGTTTCGCACTCATGTTTGCCTCGCTGTCCAATGCATCTCCATATGCACGTTTTTTAACTAACTCTAAGTAATTATCACAAAAATCTTTCCAAAAAAATTCTTCTATTGAGCTCAAAGCTTCGCAGTATTCAAACTGTAATAGGTTGTTCGTCGTTTTTTCTATCACTTTATATAATTTGGACAATATCCACTTATCCATCGTCTCACTGATGGAATTTATGCTCAATGCTTGATGTTTTTCCATAAACATGGAAACAAATTTGCTAGCATTCCAAAGTTTCGTAACAAGTCGTTTGCCAATTTTAAAGATATTTTCAGAGTAGACTGTGTCAACTCCAAGTCTTGAGTTTGCTGCCCAATAGCGTACTACGTCAGCTCCATAGGTTTCAAGCATTACATGAGGAGTGATGATATTACCTTTTGATTTACTCATCTTTTTTTTATCATCAGCCAAACACCAACCACTAATCATGATATTTTTCCACGGCAGTGAATCTGCATGATAATGTGCCTTCAAAATCGTATAAAAAGCCCAAGTTCTTATTATCTCATGGCTTTGGCTGCGCAGATCTGCAGGAAATATCTTATCATACCGATGGCTTGGTAAACCGAGCTCACTGTTTACTGCCAGTGCACTTAGTTGAGTAGTGATCGCACTTGTGGCCCACGTATCCATTACATCTTGGTCTGGGTTAACCTCTTCCTTACTATACCCTTTCGGCAAATCTTTGAGTGGATCGATAGGCAAATCCTTTACTTCAGCTAGAATGATTTTACCCTCTTCCCCTTTACGTTTTGAATACCACACCGGAAATGGCACACCAAAATAACGCTGTCTTGAAATGCACCAATCCCAATTTAGCCCTTCTATCCATACCTCCATGCGTTTACGCATAGACTTTGGATGCCAACTACACTTTTTTACTTTATCTAACACTTGAGCTTTTTGCTCTAAAGTCTTGATAAACCATTGATAAGTTGGTAATATTTCAAGTGATGCACCAGATCTTTCTGCACACTTTACGGAATGAGAAATGTTAGTACTTTCTATCAAAAGGCCCTTTTCAGTTAGGATTTCAATAATTCTCTTTCTTGCTTCTTTAACCTTTAGGCCATTTATTTCATCGTAGATTCCAGCGTCACGCGCTGGGGGGTGTGTCTCCTCTAATGGCTGGATTCCAGTGTCAAGCACTGAAATGTCACTCCCCTTTGTCATCCCAGTGCCTTGACACTGGGATCTATTATTACCATACACTGAATCTAGACTTATCCTACCATCCTGATCGATAATAATTTTCATCGGTAGACCATGCTTTTGCTGCCAATATATGTCGAGCTCATCACCAAACGTACAGCACATAACAAGCCCAGTACCTTTATCTATTTTAACTTTATCATCAGCTATTATTGGAACTTTTGCTCCTGTTATTGCCACCACGGCTATTTTTCCAATCAGCTGAGTGTAGCGTGCATCTTCTGGATGGCAAAAAACTGCAACACATGCTGGGATCAACTCAGGCCGTGTAGTTGCAATCTTAATCTGCTCATTTTCTTCAGTGGAAAAAACTATCGTGTTCAAAAATGACTCAAAGACTTTATCCTCTATTTCTGCTTGTGCAATTGCAGTTTTATCGACTGGGTCCCAAAGAATAGGTTGCATTTTTCTGTATGCATACTCTTTATTATATAGATCAATGAATGACATTTGAGAAAGTGCCACAGCTTCCTTGCTGATCGTGTGGTATTCCAAATCCCAGTCATAGCTAATGCCAACTGATTTAAACAATTCCTTGAATTCTTGCTTTGATTTTTCAATAACCTCATGGCACATCTCTATAAATTTTTCTCTGCCAACTTCTTTTGCGCGGGTTTTATAGGTTTGCTCAACTAACCTTTCAGTCGGAAGGCCATTATCATCAAACCCAATTGGATAAAATACATCTTTTCCCAGCATACGCTGAAACCTTGCAATAAAGTCTGTGTGGCAATAGCTGAATATATGGCCAATATGCAACTTTCCTGATATCGTTGGTGGGGGAGTATCTATAGTGAAAGTGTTACCCTTTTCACTACTCCATTTATAAACTTTACTTCCTTCCCATAATACATTGTATTTGTCTTCAACTTCTCTAAAGCTGTATTTTTCTTCCAACATAAATATTTTTCAGTTTTAAGCTTTAAGTTAGCACAATTGAGCAAATACAGCAATTTTAATGTCTGACATTTTAGTTTATAATACAAAATTTCTTGATTTTAGTTTTTTATGTATTACACGATAAATTTTTAGTATTGAGGTTTATTATGCCTGATTTTAAATTTTCTGATTTACAAGATCTTGTTAATGCTCTATATGATCCATACTATCTGCCCTCCAACGAAAAAATAAAACTAGCAGAATTGCTTGAGGACGTGTTGGAACTAGAAGTTAAAAAAAGCCCAGAAAAGGCAATATCTAAAATAAAAAATGAACTAAAAAATGAACTAAAAAGTGAAGTATCGAATGAACTGAAACAAAAAATAAATACTCAAATCCAGCAGTTACAGCAAGAAAAGAAAATATTAGAAACCAAAAATGAAGCAAATAAACAACTGAAAGAAAAAGCAACATAAATCGCTACTGCTAGCACTGGTCTTGCTGTTGGGTTAGTAGTGTATATTACACTTGAACATACAACTAAATTGGACATATGGTTAATCGTTGTTATAGCAACAGTATCTGCATTCTTAGCTGGTGGTTTAATAATGAAACCTAGCTCTCAAATAAATGGAACACAAGAACCACAAGGAGTAGCAAATAAGAATTCAGTCTAGCTTGATATAGTTTTTTTCATTTCACTGCCTTTCCAAATTTGAAGCAGGTTGTTTGAGCCATAGTACAAAGTAAATATAGTAATTTTACACTAAAATTTTTAGTTTTGTTTCTGTGGGTTAGTTGGTACGAGCCTTGCCTTTAAGAAGATGTAACATCACAATTATTATGAATAACATTCCACCAATAACTGATATAGCTCCACCCGTAATAAAACAAGCACGTGCCAACATTGATGAAATACTTGGCAGATCTGCAACTTTTCTTAAGGCACCATATCCACCAAGCCAAACAAGTCCAGTAATGTGGAAAAAATGTCCCAAGCTATATGCATAAATCTGTAATCTTACTATGGAGCTTTTTATTTCTTTACAGCCCAATTTTGGTAACAGCCAGTAGACAAAATTCATAAAAGCTATAGTAATACCAACCACAGAACCGTGATAATGCGCAGGGATAGTGACATTTCCTTCAATAGTTAGCACTCCAAGCACACCTCCATAAATGAACAATACAAACGAGTGGAGAAGATAATTGCCCTTATCATTGAGCAGAGTTTTTGTGTTGCAATACACTAATATTGTTAAAAAGCACGGCAGAACTGCTCCAGCAATTCTCATATGCCAGGTAAAAAACTGTATCAATTCAGCACTATCCGCCGAATAAATAAAGTATATAAACGGCGCACCTACGGTCAAAACTGTGTTTATAAATAGTGGTAAAATGGTAATTTTATTTAGACTAATATAGCGAGCATTCAGTATGATCAAATAAACTAAAAACATTGCTTGAGAAAAGGCAAACTGCAGTAAATGTCCGCCTCCCCAAAAGAGATATTCATAAAATAAATTCTTGTCTGAGTGATATAGACCTGGAGGCATATTTTTATGTGCTAAAACAACACAAAGAAATGATGACACAAGTATAATGACCAGGCCAATTTGTCCGATTGAAAGATATGAGTCTTGTTTATTTGATATGTAGGCTAGAGCTGTATTTATCAATATGCTGGTAATGAAAAGACTGAGTCCAAGTAAAAATAATTTGTTTTGTAATACAGGTATATAGTTACTTTTGATAACTTCAGTATTTGGAACAAATGCAGATATAAACATTAGCAGCATGGAAAGGATTGAGAGAATCCATGAGAAGTTAAACCAATGATTGGTGTTTTTTAAGTTTATGATGAAGAGCAGAGATATTATAGAGCACATCCATACCAAAATTGACAAATTTACGTGTATCACCAGTGCATTATCAAAGATATATTGTGCAGAAGGAATGAGAGAAGAAATAAAAGGCAATCGTAGAAAAATAACAATTATTGACAGCAGTCCAGAACAAGCAAGAGCAAGTACTGCCAAGAATATCCATTGCCTGCAAAGTGAAGCGTTATTTTGTATGTTGAGCATTTACTTTTAGGTACTATAGCATAAGACAATGTACATTTTTCAAATTGATATGCATAGTTTAAATGAATGACATTACAACAATATCTTTCATCGTGAAAATGCTGCGTCCATTTCCATTTCATATTATGGTAATATTACTGACAGCGTTAGTCTGAGCTATCGAAATGTGTTTTAATCAATACTTGATAAAAATTATTACAGTAAGAGAGTCTTTACATAATGGCATGACATTACGTTAATGCTTTTGATCCACAATTAAGAACATTTTCGTTGTGATTTACGTTTCTAGTATGTATATTAATGAATCTTGTTTTCACTAAATAATGAAAATAATAATTGTCATGATAATGTTATTGTATAGTAACTATACAATGGCAAGCGAACGAATAAGTTTAGTAGATAAAAAATTATCTCAAGGATATGTAGCTCCAATACTTACAGAAAATAGCGTTATTTTACCAGACAAGCACGGTACCTTATATTCCTTTGATATCGATAACCCAAGAGTTATAAATTGGAAATTATACCTCTCAAGTAGGAAAAAAATTGGTAATATGAGTTTATCGAGCTACAAAGAAAATGTTTTCTTTATAGTGGATAACATTCTACACACAATAGATGCGAAAACAGGGGAGATTCAATGGGAAAAAGAATTAAGAGCTCCGGCAAGAGGGAAAGCAATAGTAATAAACAATAAGTTGGTAGTATTGACTATTGATAACTATCTACATGCATTTGATATAAAAGATGGCAGCCCTATTTGGGCTTATCAAAATGGTATAAATGAGGTTCGAGGTTTATATTCCATCTCACCAGCAGTCTCTAATGATAAAATAATGGCACCATTTTCAAATGGTGAGTTAATAGCTTTTAATGAAGAAGGTAAAAAACTATGGAGCCAAAAATTAGCTACAAATCTTTTAGATACACAGCTTACAGATGTAACTACTACGCCTAGAGTACACGATAATATCTTAATAGCTACGAGCAACTCTTATATTTATAGCATTGACGTAAACTCAGGAAATATTTTATGGTCAAGGCCACTACAAGTAAAAAGTATATCAAACATTGAGTCATATTATAGCCCTCTTATTCCTGCAGAGAAACAAAAAGAAGGCGGAAGAATTTTCATGGTGACTAAAGATAATAAGGTAATTGGCATCGACATACAAAGTGGAAAAACAGTTTGGACATCTGATTTTATAGAGAATGTGCAATTGTTTGTTCCAATTATGTATGCCCATACGCTTTGGGTAACAAGTAATAAAGGTTCAATATTTGTTTTTCCTGGATCTGAAAGTACAGGAAGGGTAATTAAAATACCTGGTAATGTGTTTCATGCTCCAGTATTTACCCATGGTAAGATGTATATAACGACTGAAGGAAATGGTGTTTATTCTTTAGAAAATAGGTTTGTTTTTTATGACTGATTATGATTTGATTATTATAGGTGGTGGTCCAGGTGGTTACAAATGCGCTATTGCTGCTGCAAAACTTGGACTCAAAGTTGCTTGTATAGACAAAAATAGCATTTTTGGTGGCACGTGTTTGCGAGTTGGGTGTATACCATCAAAAGCATTACTCCATTCCTCTTATCAGTATGCTAGCGCGAAAAATAATCTATCAAAACTTGGCATAAAAGTTAAGGATGTAAGTCTCGATTTGAAAGAAATGCTAGGCTATAAAGACGCTAGAGTTCAAGAACTTGGAAAAGGCATAGAATATCTGTTTAACCTTTACAAAATTACTAAGATCAATGGACTTGGAAAAATTACTTCTTTTGATCAAGGCAACCTTGAAGTTTCAGTTGAAGGTAAGGTACTGAAGGCAAAAAATATAGTAATTGCAACTGGTTCTGATGTTAGTTCTCTACCAGGAATTGATATTGATGAGAAAAATATCATTTCATCAACTGGTGCATTGTCTTTAACTGAAGTACCAAAAAAACTTGTTGTAATTGGAGCTGGGGCAATAGGACTTGAAATGTCTTCTGTGTGGAATAGGCTAGGCTCTGAAGTTACTGTAGTAGAGTTTTTTGATAGAATCGCTGCAGCAATGGATAGCGAACTAAGTAAGTCTTTACTTTCTAGTCTACAAAAGCAGGGAATAAAATTTTTACTCAGCACCAAAGTTGAAGAGATAAAACAAAGTAGTAACTCTTTGAGTGTGAAAGTTTGTTCTGTAAAAGATAATCAAACAAACACTATAGAGGCGGATAAGGTATTGGTGGCAGCAGGACGCAAACCATGTACTGATGGTCTTGGTATTGATGAAAAAATGGAAAAAGATAATCGCGGTTTCGTTCAAGTTAACAACAGATATGAAACTAATGTGAAAGGAATATTTGCTATTGGTGATGTGATTGGTGGAGCAATGCTTGCTCACAAAGCTGAGGAAGAAGGGGTGGCAGTTGCAGAGATACTAGCAAGGCAATTGCCTCACGTTGATTATGAAATCATACCGTCAGTCGTTTACACCCACCCTGTAGTTTCTTCAATCGGTAAAACTGAAGAAGAACTAAAAAGTGCTGGCCGAAAGTATAAAGTTGGTAAATGTCAATTTGCTGCAAACGGTAGAGCAAAAGTCACTGACAATGCTGAGGGATTCGTGAAAGTTCTGACTTGTAGCAAAGCAGATACAATACTCGGTGTACATATCATAGGAGCATACGCTGATACGCTAATCAATGAAGCAGCGGTTGCAATGGCATATGGTGCAGCAGCAGAGGATATATACAGAATTTGTCACTCTCATCCTGATATAAATGAAGCCTTTAGGGATGCGTGCATCGATGCTTTCTTTAAAAAGTAACTGTGGACCTCGGTTCAATCATTGAAAAATGGTATGATTGGCTAAAGTACAACAGGTCTTACTCACCAAACACTTTGGAGTCATACATGAGGGACCTCAAAGATCTTATAAGTTTCCTAAATACTCACATTGGTGAAGAAGTAAATGTTGGCTCTTTAGAAAAATTAAGCATACCTGAACTGAGAAGTTGGTTTACCTCTCGTTATGCAAGAGGTGTAAATGCGAGATCTAACACTCGCGCATTGTCAGTAATCAGAAATTTTTTCAAATATATAAAAAACAATTATGAAATAAATAATGAAGCGGTATTTTCTTTATCAAGGCCAATTCAGAGAAGAACTCTACCTAAAGCACTTTCAATATCTAACATAGAAACTCTATTGAAAGAAATGAAATTGCCTGATCTAGGCGAGCCTTGGGTGGTAAAAAGAGAAATTGCAATTGTCGTTCTGCTATATGGTACGGGCTTAAGAATCACTGAAGCACTGAATCTTAAGGTTAGTGATATTAGCAATGAAAGTTTAATAGTAACAGGTAAGGGAGATAAACAAAGGCAGGTATTTATTCTTCCAGTAGTAAAAAAGTGTATACAAAAATATATAAAAGCTTGTCCCCACTTTGACAAAGCGGGACATCTTTTTGTGGGGGTAAGAGGAAAAAAATTGGGAAGAACTTATGTTGCTAATCGTTTGCAAAAAATAAGAAGATTTTTAAACTTACCAGAAATTTTATCTCCACATGCATTTCGCCATAGTTTTGCTACTCATTTGCTTCAGGAAGATATTGACATAAGATCAATACAACAGCTGCTTGGCCACTCAAGCCTTGAAACTACTCAAGTTTACACTCACCTAAATTATCAAGATGTCTTCAATATGTATAAAAACTTTCAGAAGAGTTTGAATAAAAAATCGAAATCTTAACTTCGTCTTAAATCGATAATATTGCCGAACTGAGTGCTTGCAACATCATTCAGTACTGTACTTGCTTTATATAAGCAATAGTGACCAGCAGAGAAGAAAGCAAAAACGTTTTGCAAAAGGTTATGAATGAAAGAGAATAGACAGCAGAATTTAAATTAGAAGCTATGTAAAGAAACAAGTCAAGCAAATAGCAAAAGAGCTAGGCTCTGTGTACAAAATGTTAGCAGGTCAAATTAATTGAGGACGGGGATTTGCGACTAAAGTTCATGCACTTGTTGACGTACTGGGAAACCCATTCAAATTTATTTTGACCTCAGGCTAGAGGAACAAAATTACTCAGTTGACTAAAAATGTCTCTAGCTACACTATATGGCTTCTTTAAAATTTTGTTTACAGAGCCTAGAAAGAAAGCTGAGGAAAAGTAGAGGTTACCTTTACATATGAACTACATCTCAACCTGATATTGTCGTTCCTAATATGTTGGATTTCTTGCATAACTCGAATTCAAAAGTTGATGTCATTCCAGCGCGTGACACTGGAATCCAGATATTGGGTTCCAGCTGGGATGACACCTGTTTATGCAAGAAATCTATTGAAAATTGAGTTAAACTAAAAATTCAGTTTGACACACTTTTGTTAAACATTTTTGGGACGTTAAAATAAACAGATAAATAATTTTCTCTTAAGCTACTTCAACACTTTCATCATGGGTTAAAAGCAACTCCACAAGTTCTTGGCAGTTATCAACTGCACAGTCCAGTACTGTATTCCCTAAATTATTTCTAGCGTTAACGTTTGCATTGTGTTTTAGTAGCGTCCTCGTTATATCAACCTTTTGCCTAATAACAGCCAAGTGTAGTGCAGTGTTGCCATCTTTATCCTTAGCATTAACATCAGAACCTTCTCGAATAAGGCATCCTGCAATATTGTAGCTCCCAGATAAAGCAGAGTAGTGTAATGGAGTTCTACCATCTCTGTTCTTAGCATTAACATTAGCACCCTTATTGATTATATACTCTACTATTCTTAAATCTCCACTAAAGGTAGCCCTATAGACAACGCGGTGTAACGCTGTTTCGTCATACTCATCCCTAACATTAACATTAGCACCTTTTTCAACGAGGCCCTTTACTACATTTAATTCTCCACTCTCAGCAGCAAAAAATAATGGGGTTTTGTATTGTGCATTCCTAGCATCAATATAAGCGTCTCTATTGATTAGGCATGCCATTATATCTAATTCTTTGGTGCAAACAGCTACATGCAGTGGAGTATTACCAAATTCGTCCCTAGCGTCAATATTAGCATACTTTTTGATGAGATATTTTACCATATCCAACTCTCCATTTTGAGCAGCAACGTGCAATGGAGCCCAGCCACATTCGCCTGTAGCATTGATGTTATTACCTTTAACAATCAGGTATTTTGCTATATCCAATTCTCCAGCGTAAGCAGCTGAATGCAATGGAATATTACCATATTTGTCTCTAGCATTAGTGCTAGCACCTTTATTGACTAGACATTTCATTACATTCAAACTCCCACTCCTAGCAGCAATATGCAACAAAGTTTGACCGTGATTGTCCTTAACATTAAGAGTTTTTACAAATTCACTAGAGTAATGTTTTTCTATATGTGCTATTATTGCACTAATTGCTTTACAATCACCACTTTCAGCAAGCAAGTGCAAAGTGGTGCTTTTCCTTATAAACAGTGGTCCTCCATATACATAAGATGAGTTAAAGTAAAAGTCATCAATCAACTTACCGTATTTACTTGCATATCCCCAAATAGAGACAATATGACTTATACTGTCTTGTGCTATATTACCACCGTTTATCAATTCTAGAGCTTTTCTCAAAATTTCTTCTTCTCGGCCTTCTTTTTGTAATTTTAATCTTGTTACTTCCTGCACCAGTCTGTGAATGTTTACTACTCCTTCACTTAAGTTAACCATCGAATATCTATCGAGTAACTTAACAGCATTCCACAGCTTTTCTTCATCATCTGCTATTAATTTTGAAAAGATTTCTTCTATATGAATCTTGTCAGGAGCAAGGTAGGCCATTATCTCCAGAATATTCAACGTTTCACAGCCGTATTCTTTTTGTATATGTGTCATCGTAATGGTGCAAGTTATTGAAACTGCTTCAGCATAACAATCTTCATCTTTACAAACTCCTTCTTTAAGTGATTTTCCTGTGTACCGTTGACACTCCTTTAAGTAATCACTTATCTCAAATCTTCCACAACCTCTCAACTTTGATTCTTTATTTTTGTTGCGAATGTACACTACCACTTGCTTTAAAGCCAAGGGCAAATACTGCAGCTTTTCCATTAGCTCTTTTATTTCCTTATCCTGTAAAGGGTCATCTATATTTAAGGACTTCTTAATAAATCCCAAAGCCTCCGTTTTATTGAATATATCTAACTTGATTACTTCTATATCTCCTCTTGCTTCCCACTTATTATCACGAGAAGTAATTAAAACATAAGGTTTTTTATAGTCAGGATATAAAAACAGTGGTAAAAATTTACTGATGTCTTTATATTCTCTTGCATTATCGAAAATAAAAAGACTTTTTACATCTTTAAAATATCTATATACACTCTTAATAATAGATCTGATTCCCTTTTCTTGTTCAGTATCTTCATCTGTAATAAAAATTTTCGAACCTTCAGGTAACCTTCTATTTAACTCCTTAGCTAATCCTTTAAACGATTCTTCAAGATCCTTTTGTGTTCCTGCATTTACCCATACAAGATTACCATCATAATGCTCTTTATATTCACAAGCATATTTTCTGGCTAACTCACTCTCCCCTACTCCTTCAGAACCGCCAATAACAACAATCCGCGATATTGCCATTGGTTTGTCAGTGCTTTTATGCAGCCTATCATATATTTCTTGCAATTCATTTTTTCTTCCAACAAACATTTCAACCGGATGTTTTATATTAAACTGAATAGGTTTCCCTACCCGCTTGTTATCCTGTGTCGTTACAGCCACATATATTTTATGTAGTGTTTTACTATCCTTATGTTGTTGTTCTATTACTTTATCAATTCTTTCATTCTTTTCTTTTACTCCTTGTTCTATCTTACCTAAAGTACTAGCCCACAGCTCAACTTCTCGAAAAAGTTCTTCTCCTTCTTTGTACGAAAGAGGACGCGCTTTTATATCTTTTACCCAGTCTGATATTTTTTTTAGAAGATTATTACAAAAGATTTGATTGTCACCAATATAGTCGAACTTTTTGTTCAACCTACTACTCAACTTACCTAGCAATAATTTTCTTAGCTGAGCTTCATGGGGTAAGTTAACGACGAACACCAGTTCATTTAAAAAGTCCTCTATCTCTTTATTGCTGACTTCCTTGCCTATCTCACGCTTTATAAAATCCATATTTTGTTTCAAGTATTGAGCAACACTACCACCTGAATCACTAATTCTATATCTTGCACTATCACCTATATCCAGAAACTCATCTTTTGTGTCTATCCTTACAAATGAAAGTTCTTTTCCTTTATTTTCTCCACTTAACATTGCTCTTAGGTTTCTTACTTCGTGTTGTATTGAATATGGTGAATCAAGATCCATATTCGTAGCAAAAAGAAAATGCTTTATTCCATCACTAAACTTTGCACTATTTTTGATTTTTAAATAGGCAAGGAAAAGTTTTAAAATACTAAACTTACCACTTTTTGTTAATAAGCTACTTACACTGATTTTTTTAGTTCCATTTTGGTTGTGCTTAACTTGTATAAACTTATGTACTATATCTTTATTTTGCTCATGCCAAACAACAATGTCATCAAAACCTTGAGCTGACTCTAACTCTGTGTCTATGGAGAAAGAACATTCTTTACCCATCTTAGACATGAGAGATGTTATATCCATCTCATGCATTAGAGATATTACGATCAATAACTCTTGAAAGGCAATACCATGGTAAATGCGTTTGAAACCCCAAGTAGAATCATCTTCTAGATACATTACCCCTGTTTTTACCCTAATCTTTCACTCAAAACCAAGTTTACGACATCAGGGCTGGCTTTTCCCTTGGTAAGTTTCATGACTTCGCCGACAAAGAATCCGTATAGTTTTGTTTTACCGCTTTTGTATTCTTGAACTTTATCTTGGTTGCTATTGATGATTGTGTCGATAACTTCTGCTATTTGACCTCTATCGGTTATTTGTTTTAGGTCCTGCTCTTCTATGATGAGAGATGCCGGTTTGCCAGTTTCAAACATAATATCAAAAACTTGCTTGCCGAGCTTAGCAGAGATCGTTCCATCAACGATAAAGTCAAGGAGCTCGGATAAAGCATCTGCTTTAATTGGAGAGCTAACAATATCAATATTTGTTTTAATTAAACGACCGAAAAGCTCGACGGTTAACCAGGTAACTGCAATCTTTGAATCATGCTTTTTTGCTAATTTTTCAAAATAATCGGCAATTTCTTTATCAGAAGTGATAACGTCTGCATCATATTCATTGATACCTAATTCCGCTATGTATCGAAGTTTTTTTTGATCTGGCAACTCGGGTAAAGATGATTTAATAGAATCAATTTTGTCTTGGCTTATTTCAACAGGTAGCAAATCAGGTTCAGGGAAATATCTATAGTCACTTGAATCTTCTTTGCTTCTCATCACTTTTGTTTTTCCTAAAGTGACATCAAACAATAAGGTATCTTGACTTATTTCTCCTCCGCTTTCCAAAATTTTGATCTGCCTTTGTGCTTCATAATCTATAGCTTGTACAATATAACGTATTGAATTTAAGTTTTTTATTTCACAACGAGTGCCAAATGTGCTACTGCCCTTTGGGCGAACAGAAACATTTGCATCACAGCGAAGTGACCCCTTTTCCATATCACCATCACATGAACCGATGTAACGCAAAATCTGCCTCAATTTTTTCATGAATTCTGCAGCTTCTGCAGATGAACGAAGATCTGGCTCTGAAACAATTTCCATTAAAGCAACACCTGCACGATTTAAATCTATGTAAGTTTTGCTTTCTTCATGAATACTCTTTCCTGCATCTTGCTCTAAGTGAATTCTTGCGATTCTTATTTCTTTTTCATTATTATTGATAAAAACTTTGCCATTTTTAACTATTGGCTCAAAGAACTGGGTTATTTGATAACCTTGTGGTAAATCGGGATAAAAATAATTTTTCCGGTCAAAGTAAGAGCATTTATTAATTTCTGCAGAAATTGCAAGTCCGGTGCATATTGCTTGCTCTATGCAGCTATAATTTAATACTGGTAGTGTACCTGGCATTGCTGCATCAACTAGAGAAACTTGAGTATTGTGCTCAGTGCCAAATTCCGTTAGTGAACTAGAAAATAGCTTTGTCTTAGAAGAAACCTGAGCGTGTACCTCAAGTCCAATTACTGTCTCCCAGTTTTCTTTTGTCATGTATTTTATTCAATTAATAACTTTATATTCTGCAAACTAGCACAAAAAGTCAAATAAAACTCATTTAACCTATGATCCAAGAGCGGTGTATATCAATAATATAAGAGTTACTACAGTTTCTATTGACTAGGCTGTTATATAATAAAGTTAAGTGCTGCCAAAAAATATCTATAGTAGGCCAAAACATAATTTTGATGGCAACTGATTAGCTAACAAATTTATAAACATCAGTATATAGTTCATCAACGCCTGGCTCTTTACTATTTTTAGCAAAATCTTCTGACTTTTTTACTAAATCTCGTATTTCCTTATCAATAGCTTTGCATTCTTCATCAGAAGCGATTTTATTGTCTGTTATATACTGCTTTAAGGTGCTTATAGGATCATGATTTTGCTTCATATCTTCAACTTCTTCTTTTGAGCGATAAGTAGCAGGATCTGACATCGAATGGCCACGATATCTATATGTCTTCATTTCAAGCAAGAGAGGTCCTTTTCCCCCACGTACGTGCTCAGCTATTTCACTTGTTATCTCATAGACAGAGAAAAAATCCATTCCATCAACTTGTTTTCCAGGAATACCAAAACTCTCTCCTCTTTTATATAGTTCAGTTACTAAAGTTGATCTTTGCACAGAAGTTCCCATTGCGTATTCGTTATTTTCTATGATATAAACCACAGGTAACTTCCACAAAGATGCCATATTAAATGATTCATATACTTGTCCTTGATTTGCAGCACCGTCACCAAAATATGTGAATACAACGTTATCTTTTTTCTTGTATTTATTAGCAAATGCTATTCCTGTACCAATTGGGACTTGTGCACCTACTATTCCATGTCCACCAAAGAAATTTTTTTCAACATCAAATATGTGCATGGAGCCACCTTTACCTTTTGAACACCCTGTTTCTTTGCCGTTTAGTTCTGCCATCACAACATTCGGATCAGAATTACATGCAAGCATTAAGCCATGGTCTCTATAGCTTGTGATAAAAGCATCACCAGATTTTGATGCAGCTTGAGTCCCAACTGCAACTGCTTCTTGCCCTATTGATAAGTGACAGAATCCGCCTATTAATCCCATTCCGTATAATTGTCCTGCTTTTTCCTCAAATCTGCGTATGAGAAGCATTTTTCTGTAGAATCCAATCACCTGTTCTTTAGTGAAATTTTCTGCTTTCATATTGACTTTCTTTTATTAAATTGAGATCATACCAGAAATTTTTAACATTTTATAATACTATCTATATGGACTACTATCACTGGCTTGAAGCTTTTCACGTTATCTCTGTAATTATGTGGGTGGCAGGTATGCTCTATTTGCCAAGGCTTTATGTTTACCATGCATCTGTAAAACCAGGGTCAGAAAATGACAGCTTACTTCAAATAATGGAGAAGAGACTCCTTAGATATATCATAAACCCTGCAATGCTTTTCTCCCTTAGTTTTGGAATTATGCTAATGATTATTAGGGAAGCATATCGCGAAGGGTGGTTTCATGTAAAAGCGCTAGCATTATTCTTAATGTTTGCTATTCATGTCCTACTTGCAAAACATAGGAAAAATTTTGCAGTGGGCTTGAATAAGAAAACTCACGTTTATTTTCGTGTTTTAAACGAAGCAGTAACAGTGTTAATAATAATTATAGTTATTATGGTTATTGTAAAACCTTTTTGATTTTCTAGCCTAATGCTGAACCATTGAATGGAGTATAAGAATTGTTACTAAATAGTTTATTCTGATGTTCCATAGTCTAAGTAAAGTACTTAAGGTATAGATTCTTTGTTTTTGTGTGTTATCCTGGTTAACAAGAATTCGCAGTAGTATTATAATGAGTAAGTTAAAAAAGCTTAGTGCTGGACTTTCTTTGACAGGCCTGATTGGTAGTGATGATATAGATATGCAAAGGGCAGGAAATAGAAAGAAGAAATATCAATTTTTGGATAAGACGTTCGCATGGATTGATGCGATGATAAATTTTATTTTTAAACGTGAGAGTAATAACGTAAATGAAGTCCTAAAAGTCACATGGGGACCACTATTTTTTGGTTTAGTGGTGATATTCATCTTTTTTGGAATAGGTGGTATTTGGTCAGCTATAGCTCCAATTGACGGAGCAGTGCATGCAAGTGGAGAAGTTATTGTCTCTTCAAATAGAAAAATAGTGCAACACTTGGGTGGGGGAATAATAAGCAAAATTTTAGTAAAAGAAGGTCAAGCAGTTAAGAAAGATGAGCCTTTAGTTTTATTAAGTGATGTTAACGAAAAGGCAAATTTGAGTATAATTAAAGAAAAACTCTTATCGTTTTTGGCAACTGAAGCAAGACTTATTGCAATTAGGGGAGACTTAGATACGCTAGAATTTTCTGATGAGGTTAAAAGATTATCTAACGATGAACTTGTAAATAAAGCGATAAAGAATCAGGTAGAGTTGTTCAACTCTCAGAGAAAGAGTATATTAGGAAAAACTGACATACTGCAACAACGTATAAAGCAGTTAAATGATGAATTAGCAGGGCTAAATTTTCAACTAAATGCAGCCCATAAGCAATATGACTTGATAACTGAGGAGTTAGAAACAAAAAGACAATTACTTGATAGTGGCCATATAAGCAAACCTCACATTTTAGCTTTAGAAAAACAGTTTGCTGACATTGAGGGTAGAGTTGGGCATTACCGTTCTGCAATATCTCAAGTACAGCAAAAGATTGGAGAAAATGAGTTAGAGATTATAAATGTGAAGAATGATGCTCAAGAAAGAGCAAATGCTGAGCTTAAGGAAGTTAATACATCTATTGCAGACTTAAAAGAGAGGCTGATGGTTGCTGAAGATTCGTTAGCACGTACAATAATTAAATCACCTCAAGATGGTATAGTTACAGATATAAGATACCACACTGAAGGTGGTGTTATACAATCTGGAGTTCCAATTATGAGTATAGTACCATCAGATGATGATCTAGTAATAGATGCTAAAGTTCTAACCAGAAACATAGAAGAGATACTGTCAGCAAAAAAGAAAGATAGCAATATAGTCTCTATCGACGAACTAGAAGGGCTGAAAGTTAAAGTAAGGTTGAGCGCTTATAGTGCACGTCGCTTAAGTTTAATTAACGGTATAGTAAACCATATTTCCCCTGATGCTCTTGATGATCCAAGGATGGGGCGTTATTATTCAGTGCGAGTGGTGATACCAAAATCAGAACTTGCTCAATTTAAAAACGTATACCTATATCCTGGTATGCCAGTAGAGGTATATATAGTTACTCAATCCCGCACTCTTTTATCGTTCTTGTTTACACCTATAATTGCAACATTCGATAGATCTTTCATAGAGAGATAATTTATTTGGCTTTTCTAAAAAATTTGTTTACAGAGTTTGATATGCAAAAAAATTTACACACAAGTAGTGTATTATTTTATAATTATTTTCTATAATATGTAAATCTTTGATTTAAGATGCAAATGCTAACGTAAACATTAAAGGTTAATTAGTAAACTCAGCTGTATAATAGAATTAAAGGAATTAGTAAGATTTTTACCTTAATGAATTATAAATAGACAAACTTACCTAAAGTTTAATAGTGTCTGTTACTGCTTTTAGGTGTGAGGCTAGAGGGTTATTAGCAATAACAGACACTATTAAACTTATTATAGAATTTCCTTAAAGTAAATACTTAACTTAAAATAGATTCATGTAAATGCTTTTTCCTCAAGTTAGTATCGTATTATTATATTTATTAAATGCTAAAAAAACATTAATCATCATTTACTTTTGATTCAATATTTAGCAAAACACTTGTGTATATCCTATAATCTCTGTTTGCATAGTAAGTTTATATATACTATTATATAGTTAGTTTTACAGCAAAAAATATGGTGAAGTTATTTGCACTATTGATAATATTTTACTCAAATATATCTGTTGCCTCTGCTCCTACTTCCTGGCAATTTGGATTTCCTGCTCCTGCAACTGAAGTAATGGAGGCTGTAGTTAGGTCACATTCGTTTGTGATGCTTGTGATGGTTACAATAATGCTTTTTGTGTGGGCGCTGCTTGCTTATATAGCGTTTCGCTTTCGTAAAAGCAAAGTAACAAACATAAGTAAAACTACCCATAGTGTTCCTTTAGAAATTATTTGGTTTGTTATACCAACTATCATTGTTGGAATATTAGCCTTTGAAAACGCTAAATTACTGAAGCTACAGGAAGAAATACCGAAAGCTGACATAACACTAAAAGTTATTGGCCATCAATGGTATTGGAGCTACCAATATCCAGAATATCAAGGTGTGTCATTTGATAGTTATATCAAGGGAAAAGATGACTTTATTGAAGGGGATTTGAAGCTATTCTCTGTTGATAACAACATCATTTTACCCGTTAATACTAACGTTCGTTTACAAGTTACAGCAGGAGATGTGATACACAGTTGGGGAGTGCCGGCTTTTGGTGTAAAAATTGATGCGATACCAGGAAGGCTGAATGAGGCGTGGTTTAATGTCAAAAAGCCAGGTGTTTATTACGGGCAGTGCTACGAATTGTGTGGTCAAGGCCATGGATTTATGCCAATTGTTGTTGAAGCAGTAAGCAAAGAAGATTTTAATAAGTGGATCGAAAATAGAAAATTAGTGAGTTAAATTTGGAGTATAGATATGAGTGATGTACCAAAGGGCATAAAGCGTTGGTTGTTTTCCACTAATCATAAAGACATAGGGACACTGTACATTATTTTTTCCATATTAGCTGGAATTATTGGTGGATTATTATCGTTGATTATTCGCACTCAGCTAATGCACATTAATATACTTAACAATAATTATCAATTATATAACGTAATGGTTACAGGGCATGCGTTGATAATGGTGTTTTTTATGATAATGCCAGCCCTCATGGGAGGATTTGGTAACTGGTTTGTACCTCTCATGATTGGTGCACCAGATATGGCATTTCCTCGTATGAATAATTTAAGTTTTTGGTTATTAGTGTCATCTTTTATTTTGCTCATTCTCTCAGTGTTTATTGGTGAAGGTCCAGGTACAGGTTGGACTTTATATCCACCTTTATCACAGGTAATATCCCATCCAAGTGCAGGAGTTGACCTTGCTATACTTGCACTTCATGTTGCTGGTATGTCGTCAATTGTTGGGGCGATCAACTTTATAGTTACTATATTTAACATGCGCGCAAAAGGAATGTCATTAACTAAGATGCCACTGTTTGTTTGGTCTGTCTTGTTAACAGCATTTATGTTGATTGTTGCCTTACCAGTGCTTGCCGGTGCTATAACTATGCTTCTTACTGATCGCAATATTGGTACTTCCTTTTTTGATCCTGCCGGTGGTGGTGACCCTGTGTTATTTCAACATTTATTTTGGTTTTTTGGTCATCCGGAGGTTTACGTAATTATTTTTCCTGCATTTGGCATCATAAGTCAGGTTGTATCAACTTTTTCTCACAGACCTGTATTTGGTTACATAGGAATGGTTTATGCAATGATAGGTATAACAGTATTTGGCTTTATGGTTTGGGCTCACCATATGTTCACTGTTGGGCTTAGTGCTGACGCTGCTGCATTTTTTAGCACTACCACAATTTTTATCGGTGTTATAACTGGTGTAAAAGTCTTTAGCTGGATTGCAACTATGTGGGGCGGAGCAATTGAGTTTAAAACCCCTATGCTATTTGCGTTGGGTTTTATTTTCATGTTTGTTGGCGGTGGAATAACGGGAATAATTCTTTCTCATGGTGGAATAGATAAGCTCTTGCACGACACCTATTATGTCGTTGCTCACTTTCACTATGTCATGTCGCTTGCTGCATTATTTGGAGCTTTCGCCGGTTTTTATTATTGGATAGGTAAAATGTCAGGTAAGCAATATAACGAGTGTTTAGGAAAGATACACTTTTGGCTCACTTTTATTAGCACCAATGTCACTTTCTTACCCCAGCATTTCCTGGGATTAGCAGGTATGCCAAGGCGTATACCTGATTATCCCGACGCATTTATCCCTTGGAATTATATATCCTCAATTGGCTCATATATGTCCTTTGTTTCAGTTATGTTTTTTGTATTTATAGTTATACATCTCTTTAAGTGGGGCAAAAAAACTGGAGATAATCCTTGGGGGGGTGATACCTTAGAGTGGACGGTATCTTCACCACCACCTTTTCATACTTTCGAAAAGCCACCAGTGGTAAAATAAAGTGTACATAAGTGCTTTGTTAAACGTTGAATCGACAATATTAGATTTTTGGCATTTGCTAAAGCCAAGGATAATATATCTTGTAGTATTTACTGCAGTTGCTGGAATGGTTGCTGCACCAGGTAGCATTCATCCTTTCCTTGCACTAATATCTCTTATGTGCATTGCTCTTGGTTCAGGATCTGCAGGTGCAATAAATATGTGGTATGACAGAGATATAGACTTGGTTATGGAGAGGACAAAAAGTCGTCCTATACCTTCGGGTAGAGTTTTTGCAGAAAGCGCGCTTGAGTTTGGTATAACTCTTGGAATATTGTCAGTATTTATCATGGCAATAGCAGTAAATTATATTTCTGCTGCTTTACTTGCAGTTAGCATATTATTTTACGTTTTCGTATATACAATTTGGCTAAAAAGGCGTACTCCGCAGAATATCGTTATCGGTGGTGCAGCAGGTGCTTTTCCTCCAATGATTGGCTGGGCGGTTGTAACTGACTCTGTAAGTTGGGAAAGTTTTATTCTATTTTTAATAATTTTTATGTGGACACCACCACATTTTTGGGCTCTATCTCTAAATAGTTCTAAGGATTATGTAAAAGCATCAATTCCAATGTTTAATATTATCCATGGACCGGAAAAGACAAGAAAACGTATATTAATTTATAGTGTATTATTGGTGTTAACTAGCTTACTCCCAGCACTATTTTTGAAAAAGGCTCTATTTTACCTGAGTATGGCAATTATTGAAGGTTGCGTTTTTATTTGGTTTGCCATATCAGTTATAAGGCTTAAGAGTCATAGCTCGCAGAGAAAGCTGTTTTCTTATTCGATCTCCTATCTATTTTCTCTGTTTGCTAGTATTATTTTTTGTTCTATTGACTTGTTTTGATTATGAAAGAACACAAAAACTATCTTTTACTTTCTCTTCTAATAATGCTAGTTGTAGCACTTTTCTTTGTTTCCATAATAAAATTTAAAGGTGGGGCTTAAATTGCCTATATATCTATAAAATTTGTGATTTTATAGAAGCAGTTATATACTTTATTAATTCATTACAGTTAAAGATGAATAAAAAGGAAGTGACAATATATACAGATGGAGCATGCCTTGGTAACCCTGGTTTAGGAGGGTGGGCAGCAATTATATTATTTCAAAATCATAGAAAGAACATCTGTGGTAGAGAAGAAAATACTACAAATAATAAAATGGAGTTAACAGCAGTGATCAATGGACTGAAGGTATTAAAATTTCCTTGTAATATCAGTTTGTATACGGATAGCCTCTATGTTAAATGCGGTATAACAGAATGGATAAGTAAGTGGAAAATGAACGGCTGGAAGACAAGTAATAAGAAGTCAGTAAAAAATATAGAATTATGGAAAGAATTAGACGATGTTGCTTTGCAACATGAGATTAACTGGAAGTGGGTGAAAGCGCATAATGGTGATAAATACAATGAAGAAGCCGACAGCTTAGCAAGAAAAGCAATAATCGATGCTTAAAAAAATAGCTCTATCATTTTCTATAATTTTATTATTTATATTCTGCTTCTTTATCCCTTTTAAAGGGGAAGGTCCTTTAGAAATCAATATTAGTTATATTAATTTTTATATAAAGAAAAAAATATCAAAGATATTTACCAATTCGGATGTCAGCATGGAGAGTACCTTGGTTATTTGGCAGAAAGATGGCAAGCTAGTCATTACAGATTTAAAAATAACAAATCCTGACTTTACCATAGAAGTTCCTGAGCTTTTCGTACACTTTAAGTTAAGTTCCAAAAAGTTCTCTCAGGTTTTAGCTGGTAATGTACACATATATATCAAGAAGGAAGAGACCAGAGGAATAACAACATCTGTAATGACAGATAAGATGAGTAGTACAAAAAATCTGCTGAAGACAATAAGAAAAATTTTTTTCTACTTAAATGCAGACTCAAGGATTGAAATTACTAACATTGCTATCAATAAAAATATGGAAGGTGAATTCTTCATTGATAAAGTATATTTAGGAAAGGAGGAAAATTTTAATGTTTTGGATATTCGTGTTCATACAAAAGATAAAAAGGGGATTCTAGATGATTTATCTATTATGATAAAAAATCGCAATAATTTGTTAAATTTGTATGGAACATTTTATAACCTAAAGTTGGGGCTATTTAACGAGTTTTCCACACTAGTTAAAAGTTACAATTTGGACAAAGAAATAGGGTTCAAAGGGAACTTCTCAATGAGAATTAATGGAAGGGATGAAGTTATGGATGGAAACATATACGTGTTAAATACAGAGAGTCACTCAGGTAAAAACTTAGCCTTGACTAATGTAAATGTAAATTTGACATATAGTGATGAAATCATTAGCGTAAAAAACTTTCATTTTAAGTTAAATGATACTTACCTTTCTTTGATTGGCAAAATGAACTTTGGCACAAATCATGCTTTGCTTAGAGTTAATATTAGTAAACTTGTTGCAAAAGATTTATGTACTTATGTACCAGATGGTCTAGTGAACAATGAATTTAGAAAGTGGTATTGTAATAATATTGATGGGAATATTATAAATACAATCATAAGTTTTAACGGTAAAATCGATAGTTTAATAAATGATGATCTGTCAGGTATTGTAATTGTTGCTGATATAGAAAATGGCAGCGTTCAATTTGATGAGGATTTTGAACGAGTAGAGAACTTGAACGGTGAGTTAACTCTCAAGGATAACAATCTCAAAATTATTGTAAATAGAGCTAAGTTTCAGAATTTTACTATCAATAGTGGTCATATTGAAATGAACTCTCTCAATAAAGAAGATTCTGTTCTTACCATTAATGGTCAGGCTGTAAGTGATGCTTATGGGTTATATGAGCCTATAAAATTTAAGCTGGATGATGTGGTAAAATTTGAAAGAGATAAAGTAGGTGGAATAGCAAATTCTATATTCAATTTTCGTATTTTTAATCTAAATGGTGATAGTAAAAAAGTGGACTTCTCAGCAAATTTCTATTCTGAAATTGATAATTTGGTCGTATATAATGAAAGTCTTGGTAAGTATGATATTAAGCTTGATTTCGGCAGAGATTTTATTGATTTAAATGGCAGTGGTATGGTAAATAATACACAGCTGCTATTTGACCTCAAAAGTAGCAATAAAAATGAAAATTTTGCCTGGAGTTTGACTGGAGATTTACCTGCTCAAATACTTAATTTCGGTGATGGTTATATCAATGCAAATATAGAATCAGCGATAAATCAAGATAAGACTGGATATGTTAATGGTAATATAGATTTATCAGAGCTTGAGTTGCGTTCAAGCTACTTAGGATGGAAAAATCATTTTGAAGATCACAATGAAGTTTTATTTTCTACAAGGCTAAAAGGAGCAGGTAAGTTACTAATAGATAAACTAGACGTTGTAGGAAGTGATCTAGACATAAAATTTAGCGGAAGAGTAGAAAATGGAAATCTATATTTAAATTCTAGCAATTTTAAATTACCTGATAATAATTTTAGTATAGAAATTGAATCAGGTAAGGAGAAAGATGCCATAACTATTCACGGTGAGAAAATCAACTTAAGTGATGTGTTAGGTTTACTTGGCAAAGATAGTAATCGATTAAGTAACAAAATAGAAGTTACTATGAATGTTGACAATATAATTATGAAAGAAGGCATTACCATAGAAGATGCCAAGCTGAACGTAACTTGCGCTAAAGGTGATTGCAGTGGAAGTCAATTTACAGGAAAGTTTTCAGAGGATAATAGTAGTATATTAGCAGAATACAGTGAAATAGGGCTTGAAATATACGCGGATAATTCAGGTATGCTTTTGCGTTCTTTAGGGATTAGTAAATCAGTTAAAAACGGCAAATTCTCCCTTTATCTATCTTCTAAGAGAGAAAATGGAGGACATTATGGTATGTTATCTATCAGCAATTTCTATATCAAAGATGCTCCATTACTTACTACTTTATTATCAATGTCCTCACTTCCTGGCATTGTAAATGCTATAAAGAACGAAGGTGTGCATTTTTATAAGTTTAATGTACCTTTTTCATATAAAGATGGCACTGTTGAAATTGAAGAATCTTGGCTTGAAGGAGCGGAACTGGGCATTAGTACTAGTGGTACGCTCAATACTAAGGATTATAAGTTCCAGGTTGAAGGACAAGTAATACCGGCATACTCAATTAACAAATCTTTGTTGAAAATCCCTATAATCGGAAAACTTCTGACTGGTGGGAAGAGTAGGGGGATTATTTCAATAGACTACAAAGCAAATGGTGATGATAAAAACAATAACGTATCTGTTAATCCTATCTCTTCTCTCACTCCAAGCTTATTTAAGAGGTTATTAGGAGTATTTGATCGTATTATGACAAAAACTAATAAAAACGTTTTAAAAGGTAGTGTGGAGAAGAAATTTAGCTCAATATGACCAGAAGAAAAGTTGTTTATTGATGTTTAGTTAGATGGTAAACGTTAGATACAACAAACAGAGGAAGTTAGATAAAATAATTAAGGGAACAAGAATATAAAGGTTTAACTTGAAGTAACCGGATAAAATCTGAGTCACACTTCCAAGTGCTGGTACCCACGAAAGCAATGCAACTGCACAAATCAGTAGGTGCCTTACAATTTTTGGTGTTTTGTCTTCATTCTCTAATTTGTGATGTGATCTTCTGATAAAAATTGTTATTCTACCTAAATACCAGTTAGCTATTCCACCAAGACTGGATCCCGATACTCCAAAAAGTAATATAAGTAGTGGATTGTAATGTGACCTAAAGCATAACATAGTGTAAAGTACAAAACCTTGATGTATGGGTAAGATAAGCGATGATACTAGGCTATCTATAAACAATAGGAGATAATTTTCCATACCAAGTTGTTGTACCATCTTCGTTGTCAGAAATTGTAACCCCCATTTGTTTCAATTGCTCTCTTATTTTGTCTGCAGTATCATAATCTTTATTTTGTTTTGCTACTTTTCTTAAGTCTATCAACCTTTCTATTTCTTGATTACTCACACCACTTGCAAACCACTCTTGATAACTTGACTCAAGAATACCAATGAACCTTGCGCTTTTAACAAACTTCTTAGTTAATTTGAGCTTCTCATATTCATTACTTGTCTTATTGATTTCTGTAGCCATTTCATGCAATATGGCTACAGCTTCAGGAATGTTTAAATCGTTTTTCAAAGCCTCTATAAAATCTTTAGAGACTTCTGCATCACTTTCCTCAATACATGTACTACGTAATAACCGATAAAACTTGTTTAAAGTTTCTTGCGACTCAGAGATAACATTTTCTGTCCAATCAAGTGGTTTTCTGTAGTGAGTTTTAAGCAGCGCATAACGTATTACTTCACCCTTTATTCCACTATCTAACAAATCCCTTACTTTGACTATATTAAATAAGGATTTGCTCATTTTCTCTTCATTTACCGTAAGAAACCCGTTGTGTACCCAATATTTTGCAAACGTTGACTCAGCAAATGCAGATTTACTCTGTGCAATTTCATTCTCATGATGAGGAAATTGCAAGTCTATACCGCCACCGTGAATATCAAAATCTTTGCCAAGGTAAGCATATGACATTGCTGAACATTCTATATGCCACCCTGGTCTTCCCTCTCCCCATGGACTATTCCAGTGACTTGAAAGTTTATAGTCAGTTTCGTTTGCAGGTTTCCAAAGTACGAAGTCTCCTGGGTGTTTTTTATTTTCACCCACTTCAACTCTATTACCATGATCCAACTCATCAATTTTTTTTCCTGATAAAACACCGTACTCAGGGTAAGATTCTACACTAAAATATACATGTTTATTTGATTCATAAGCATGACCAGAATGCAGCAAAGATTCAATTAACTCAATAATTTGGTCTATATTTTCTGTTGCTTTTGGTTCATGTGTTGGTTCTACGCAATTTATGCTTCTCATATCTTCATGAAAAGCTTTGGTATAATATGCGCTGATACTTTCTATATTACTACTATTCTTATTTGCTGCATTGATTATCTTGTCATCGATGTCGGTTATATTACGCACATAAGTAACTTTGCCATAACAAAATTTCAGCAGTCGAAATAATACATCATAAACAACAACAGAACGTGCATTTCCTATATGTGCAGTATCATATACTGTTGGTCCGCAGACGTACATTTTTATATGATCTTTATCGATCGGTGTAAAGGGCTCTTTTTTTTTTGTTAAAGTGTTGTAAAGCTTAACCATATACAAAGCTTTTTAGAAAAGAAAATGCTCCAAATATAAGCTGTGGTCCTTTAACTATTACGACAAGAGTAAGTAATAACCCACACAATGATACTAATACTCCGATTATAGAGAGAAATCCATCTTTGCTCATGATACCCAGTGAAATGAGAGTTGTACCAATTGCAGGAATGAAGTTAGTTAAAGGAAGTGGGATTGCTATCGATAATGCACAAAGCAGCATTATAAATGCTAAAATATTTTCACCAGGACCACGAAAAATGAAAGACATTCTTGGTTTCATGAACTTTTCTATTTTTTTTAATGTAGGTGAAGTTTTCTCTACCACGAGAGCTAGTGTTGACCGTTGAAAAGATTTCCTTTCTAGCCAATTAGGCATCCAAGGAGAATCAAACCCAAATAGAAGCTGCAGTGAAAATAAGATTAAAGGTATAGAAAGAATGGTTGTATAGCCAGGTGGAACAGGTATAGGTACTGATAGCGGTAAAGAGAAGATGATTATTAAAATACCAAAACCGCGCTCATGTAAAGCTGTTTTGATGTCGAACAATGTTACTTTATCACTATCGTTGTTATTGGTATCTGCAACCTCTTTGAGAATATCAGAAGCCAATTTTTTATCTTTGCTCAGTTTCGCACTTTTTTGCATAATTGCCCTTTAATAACACTCTAACTAACGTAATTATTAATATATTTCAGTTATACCTCTTCAATTCTTTAGCCTTGTTTAAACAAATGACACGCACTAAAGTGCGTGTCACGAAACATAAGGAAGCTAACGATCTGGTTCATTAGATGATAGTTTCTCTGAATCCTTAAGTTCTTGTTTAAGGTTTTTAATGCCTTTGCCTAAATCACCCATAACTTGTGGTAACCTACCTGCACCAAACAGAACTAAGATTATTATTAAGACTAGAAACAGCTGCCATGGACCTAAACTCATTTGTACCTCCGTTGAAAATATTAACTTTTAGGTATTAAAACTTGACTGAAGCCAAGTGATACATAAATTATATCACTTTTTTTGAATTATAAATCAAGAGTTTTTAATTATCTTATAATAGTTTTAGCCTAACATTAAGTTTAGTTTAGCTGTAGAGTAAAAGGAAGCTCACTAAAAAATTTTGCTAACGTATCATCTTTAGGTCTGTGGTATATGTAGCTAGGAACTCCTGATTGAATAATTTTACCATTTTTCATCACGTAAATAAAATCTGCAACTTTCAACGCTTCTTGCGGGTCATGAGTTACCATGAGTACAGGAATATTTTTGCTTCTAAAAAGTGACAATATATGGTGCCTTATTCGATATTTGAGCAGTATATCTAAATTAGAAAATGGTTCATCGAGCAAAACAACATCAGGATTTTGCGCCATTACTCTTGCTATTGCAACTAATTGTTGCTGTCCTCCTGATAAAGCATGAGGGTAAATGTTTTCATATTTTTCTATATTAAATAGCTTTAAGATTTCCAATGCAGTAAGGTATTTTTCTTTCTTAGAAGTACTGCAAATAGCAAAAGTTATATTTTCTATTACTGTTTTATGAGGAAATAATGCAGAATGCTGAAAAATCAATCCGATATTTCTACGCTCTATAGCAATTGACACTTTGTTACTTGCAACTAATTCATCATTTATAACAATGGTTCCAGATTTTGGATTTTCTATTCCTGCGATTAATTTTAGAATTGTTGACTTGCCACAGCCAGAATGACCTAGTAAACAGGCAACACTTCCTTTCTTCACTTGAATGTTGATGTTGCTTAAAGCAAAGCCATCTTGATTACTATAAAAGTAACTAATATTGTTAACTAGCATTAATCTTTCAATTGGAATCGTATTATTAAATATAACAGTATTACATTCAAGAAATACAGAAATATTTTTTATTATTGTGAATTAATTGTACAGAGTGCCTAGAAAAATGCGAGACTTTTTGCTATAATTTTGCATAAATAGCAGAAGACATGGGACTATAGCTCAGTAGGATAGAGCGTTGGATTCCTAATCCGAAGGCCGTGCGTTCGAATCGCACTAGTCCCACTTAATTTTGATAAAGTGGTTTAACAATCAAGAAATTATAATTGGTTTGAAAAGTGATTCTAGGAGCTAGATTGCATGGTTTCTCAAACTTGAATTTACAGGTTCAACCTTATTTTCTCTCATTTCTCTGTAACTTGGAAGTGTAAAATTTTTTACATGTAATCCAGTTACCATTACAACTAAAATAGCTAGGACACTGCAAACTAATGCGCCAGCTAAAGATGGAACTATCACAGCAGCAGCAACAAACAATCCTGTAATAACAACTCCAACAACATCACTCCTTAATGAGGTGTAAAAACTCTCCTTACTTTTTTTGTATTTAGTTTCTTTTTCATGTGGTGGAGAAAATTGAGCCTCTACAAAGCCGTTAGCTTTCTTATCATTATTTGGTGTGACAGTTGGGCCAGTCCTTGTTGATACAGGTGCTTCATTTTTGTTATTATTACCATTAGTACTAACTGGAGGCGCTGTTGCTACAGATCTATTACCAACGTTTCCATTACTTCTGCTAGGTTTTATTCTAATTTCCTTTACATTAGACGTTTTTTGCTTTTCTTGTTTCTTATCTATTGATGATTCAAGCAATTTAATTATTGCAACATTTGAGTAGTATTTACGATGATCAGAATTGTTGGGATCTCCTTTAAACTTAGAATCTATTTTAAGTTCTTTTTCAAGTGATGACTGACTTTCTTTAATGACTACCAAAAGATTCCTAACATCAGCTTCTGGTATATCCGTCATATACTTTAAAAGTAACCTAACTTTTGGTGGATCACCATCTATAGAGGCATCACTCAAAGCCTGAACTTTCTCTTCTTCAGTAAATCTTTTGTTATTCAAGAGTATCTTCATAACTTCAGTGCTCTCATTGTGAGGAGCTGTGTTAAGAACCTCTAGTATTTTCGTATGATCTATGTAATCTAAAAATATCTCAAACTCTTGAACTTTACCTTCATTAACGGCAGTCAACAAAGCATTCGATTTTCTTTCTTGATCAAATTTACCGCTATCCAAAAATATCTTTATAACGTTAGGTTTTCCACCTGACACAGCGTAATCTAATACAGTTTTAGAAGTAGTATCTCCAATATCAATTTTAATGTTTGACTTAGCAAGCAACTCGATAGTTTTGAGGAATGTATCATGATCATTTACAATATCATTCCTCCCTGGGCGGAGAATATCCATAAATAAATCACAAATATTTGCATCTGTTGCTCCACTTTGTTTTAGCTTCTCACAAAATTCATGAGCAGTTATATCAGGATTATTAGTTACAAATTCCTTTACATTGTCATAAGCTAAGTTACTGACCATATTCAAAACCTATCATTATTGCTATATGCTTGTTATATCAACTTTTTCATGATCAGTCAAGTAATCTTGCAGTCTCAAATGGCATGATATATATTGATTTATGATTCTCGAGTAAATGATGGAAGATTTAGCTTATAAGTTAGTGAAAGTAACCGAAGCTGCAGCACTTGCTGCATATAAATTGGCAGGCCTTGGTGATGAAAAAAAGGCCGATCAGGTTGCAGTTGATGCAATGCGTACGGTGCTAAACTCAATGGAAATAAATGGTACAATTGTGATTGGGGAAGGGGAGAGGGACGAAGCACCGATGCTATATATCGGAGAAAAAGTTGGCACAGGAAGTGGCCCTGACATTGACATCGCTGTTGATCCACTTGAGGGCACTACAATTTGCGCTCACTATAAACAAGGGGCAATGTCTGTTCTTGCTGCAACAAAAAAAGGTAATTTTTTACATGCACCTGATGTTTATATGGAAAAGATAGCAGTGGGAAAAAATCTCCCAGAGGGTGTAGTCTCACTAAAAAATAGGATTGAGAAGAATCTGGACAATTTAGCCAAGGCAAAAGGATGTAAAGCAAGTGATCTTATAGTAACTGTACTTAAACGTGAAAGACATGATGAATTAATAGCAAAAATTAGGAAGCTAGGAGCAAAAGTGAAATTAATAGATGATGGTGATGTTGCAGCCATAGTTTCGCTAATAAATGGCAATCACGATATGTATATTGGAACAGGTGGAGCTCCAGAAGGAGTGCTTGCAGCAGCAGCGCTAAGCTCAATCGGTGGGCAGATAGAAGGAAGATTAATATTTGACACGGATCAATTAAAAGAAAGAGCAAAAAATTTGAATATCACTGACCCAGAAAAAATCTACACCGTGAAAGACATGGCAAAAAGTGAATCAGTGTTCATTGCAACTGGAGTAACAAATGGAGAGTTTGTGGATGGAGTAAAGTTTGGCCAAGATATTTGTCTGACTAATTCATTAATAATATTGCCTGGTAAAGTAATAAAAATACAAACAAAATCAATATCTTAAACATTTGTCATATGCTGATTATAAAATTTTTATAGAAGGAAGATACTTATAATTGTCTTAAAAAAATGAATTTACATGTTAATTTTAGCTTTACAACATTTGGCATTAAGTTATAATTAAGCTTATTTAAGTATGAGAGGTGTGAAATATTTGACTGGGTTTCTAATTTGTTAAATAGTGAGGAGAAAAATTCACCGCCTGAAAAAAATAATAATTCTTTCTCTAACAGCACAGAAAGTTTATTAGTCCAATCTACTAAAAAAAATCCTCAACTTGATGATCAAAGTAGAACTGACGCGTCTCCTCAAATAAATCTTCAATTTAGTGAGGATGATGTAAAAAACGTGCTCCAAGACTTCGAAAAATTGGATTATAATGATAGTAAGTGTTTTAACAAAATAGCAGAGAAGTATAAAAAAGAGAGAGGCCTTTTTGACTATGTAGTGTTAAGCAAGCAAAAGGAGATAATCAATATATTAGATAATAAGCTTCCTGATCTCAAAAGACAAGAAGAGTTTAGAAAAAGATTGGGTGAGTATATTTATTCTAGGATTAAAGATGGAATGAGTTATGGAGAAAAGCTCCAAAGTACACCTCAGTTTCTTAAAGGTAAGGCAGAAGAAGTATTATCAGATTTTAAAAATTTGAGATTCGATTTTAAGGATAATAAATGTGAAGACCCTAATGATTATGTAAATTATAATAGCGGCCGGCCGGCAGATCCATTTGATAAAATAGCAAATTATTATCGAAGAAAAAGGGATATTTTTCTTTTTAACTATGCGATATTGAGTCAGCAAAAAGAAATAATGAATATATTAGATAAGAAGTTTACTAATGAAAATCAGAAAAAGAATTTTGAAAATAGGTTAGGTAGATATCTTGTTCGAATTGAAGAAGGGATGAATGATGCAAAAGAATTTCTAAAAGAAGATGGTCTAGTAGGCTTTTTTGATGGATGTTATTGGCCAGGCGAAAATGCAGAAGTTAATCATTATGATAATCTTAGTGTAAATATTATTAAACCTGAAAAGAGTTTAGAAACAAGCCATCTTTTCACTAACAAAATTGAAAGGATGGAAAGAAATAAAAATGAGGTAAAAAGAGCAAAAATATACAGCGATGGTAAACTAATTGTAACGATTGAAAAGAATGATAAGCAACAAAGAAATTACCGCTTTGCAAAAGATGCAACATGCGATATGAAAATTAGGTGGAGTGCAGAAGATGAGAAAGGTAATTCTGTTAACTGCTTTATTAGTTTAAATGTAAATCCTAGTGAAATTGAGATTGGTCAGCCAACTATTAATGGTAAAGATGTTGAACTAGACGAAATTTTGAAATTAGCTAGGCAAAATAAGGATGTACTTATGGAAGGTAAAGCTTTACATGAATTTTTAGAAGGATATCTGGAGCAAGATGCACAATCACAGAAAAAGGAATGTATTATAACGCTTAATCCATCTAGTCATTTATTAAATTCACTAAAACCAGGGGAATTACAAGCAGGATGTATAGGAGGAGCATATGATCATTATCTTCCTAGGACTAGGCTTGAAGGGCCATCTGCAGAAGAAAAATCAAACCCAGAGTATAGATCTTATGATCGTTTTCGTTAATTACACATTAAACCTAAAGTGCATTATATCACCATCTTGCACTACATATTCTCTGCCTTCGAAGCGAACTTTGCCTGCATCTTTGCAGGCTAATTCGCTTCTATATTTTACATAATCTGCAAAGCTTATCGTTTCTGCTTTTATAAAGCCTTTTTCAAAATCAGTGTGAATTACACCTGCTGCTTTGTCAGCTGTTGATCCTATCTTTATTGGCCATGCACGTGCTTCTTTTGGCCCTACAGTAAAGAAAGTTATCATACTCAGCACTTCATACATGATACGCGCTACTCCATCAAGGCCTGATTCTTGTAAGCCAAATTCTGATAAAAAACTCTGTTTTTCCTCTTCGCTATCAAGGTTTGCAATATCTGCTTCAAGTTTTGCTGAAATGCAATAAAATTTGCTTTTATTTTCCTCCGCCATTCTCTCTACCTTTTTAGATAATTCATTGCCAGTTATAACATTTGTATCTTCAACATTGCAAACGTACATAATGGGCTTTGTTGTTAGCAATTGAAGCGACTTCATCTCATCTTCATTGATATTCTCCAAGCTTCTTGCCGGTTTACCGAGTTTTAAAGTAGCTAATACCTCTTGCATTAGCTCAAGTTGTCTCTTTAGCTCTTTATCGCCTTGTTTTGCTTTTTTTTCCAACTGAGGAAGCCTTTTTTCTATGCTATCAATATCAGCTAGGATTAATTCCATTTCTACCACTTCAGCATCTGATATTGGATCTATTTTACTGTGTACGTGGCTAATATCGTCATCCGTAAAGCACCTGAGCAGATGAACAATGGCATCAACTTCTCTGATATGACTCAAAAATTTATTTCCTAGTCCTTCACCCTTGCTCGCACCCTTAACCAAGCCGGCAATATCGACAACTTCCAGTTGATTGTAGATTATTTTCCCTGAGTAAGCAATTGCGGCAATTTGTTTCAAACGCTGATCTCGTATTGGCACTTTGCCAACATTTGGCTCGATTGTACAGAAAGGATAGTTTGCAGCTTCAGCTGCACTTGACTCTGTAAGCGCATTAAATAAAGTTGATTTTCCTATGTTTGGCAGTCCAACTATGCCACAGTTAAAGCTCATATTTGCTATGTAAAATTATAACTATTGCATAATTTAAAAATTTCTGCTATACTTAATTAGTTACAATTTTGTTGGTATATAGCTTAAATTAAAGTAAAAACTATGACTACAGCTAAGAAACGGAAACTACCAAGTGACTTTCATGATGTTGAGGTTGGAATAGGAAGGCCCAGGATATTAGGGCAAATGAATGTACCTAGGAAACGGAAATCATCAAGTGGTCTTCACGGTGTTGAAAGTCCGAAAAGGTTCAAGAGCTTTGGGCAAGAAATAACTCTTTTAAATAGTAATTCTTACCCTAACGATTTCTATGAAGGTAAACTTAGTGATGTTGTAGGGCAGTCCGTTAGTGATGTGGAACAAAAACTTTCTAGCAGTCAAGTAGCTAAGTATGATACTGCAGGAGATGGCAATTGCTTTTTCCATGCCGTGTTTGGTGAAAATAGTTCTAATGTATACAAAACTGACAAAGCTCAAGCAATGCGTAAAGAGTGGCGCGAATTTTTAAATCAGTTTAAATCATTGAATGATCCGAAAATGCCAAATGCTCTTAAGCAACACTTGAGAACATTCTTTGTAGATCTATTGAGTAACACTGGGGAAGTGCTTAATGTACCAAAAGAGATGAAAAGAGCTCATTGAGGAAATAAATAAAAAAGTTGACGATGTAATAAATGAAAGTGTTGAAAGAACGAAAGCTTTAAAAAATAACATTATAGAAAAGTTTTCTGAAGATGAAAAATTTTGTAATGAAATATATGAAGTAATAAAGCAAGCTACCAATGCATATAATGAGCGTAATGCGCAGCAAAGAGATTTACTTAGTATTGAAGATTTACTAAAGAAAGAAAATGAGAAAACATTGTATAATAGAGTAGAGGAAGAGCTTGAGTCTTGTGCATATAGACTTGACACCACGCTTACTAAAGAAAAATATAAAGAGGAATATATAATTAATAACGACAGAATATTAGATTCAGTTATTGGTCAAAAAGACTTCTATCAGACTTACCTCAAAGCAATACAAAAACAAGGGTATTTTGTTTTTCACGGTGAAATCCCTATTTTAGCTTCTTTATCTAATACTGAAATCGAAGCATATTTTGAGGGTCAGGAAGGTATGACAATATATAAACCAGACCCAAACATGATAAATCCTGAGTATGTAAGGAAAGATGAATTATGGGGCAATAAGAAGAAGGAAGTAATATACCTGGGTGGAAACCATTACTCTAGAGCTAGGGTTATAACCAAGGAAATTCAAGAGCAAGAAGACTTTCAATTAGCAAAAGAACTTCAATTAGATGAAATTTTGGAGTATTGTAACCTTTCAAAGGATATCTCTGAGAGAGCAGAGGTTGAGAAGAGGTTTGATGAGTTATTGGCAAAAAATGCTGATGGAAACATTGGTGATGTTATAGCGCAGTGCATTAATGATGTACAGCAACGTATAAAATGCCTTGAGGAGCCAGTCTTATCAAGAAGATGCAGTGTGGAAGAAGCACGTGTAGGAAAAGCATTTTATCAACATACTTCTATAGGGGGCATTCTATAATAAAAGCCATGCTCATTTTTAACCACTGCTTAATAAGAATAAAGTCTTAGCAAAACAAACATAAGAACAATAGGATTTCTTGCTTGCAAAGCAACTCCAAGATCGGGAGGAAAAAGACTTTTTCCTTGCAAGGCAACTTCAAGAGCAACCCTCACGCACAATCTCTTAACCCAAATGGAAGAAGTAAAAATAGAAGATCAGCGGCAACAAATACTTGTAAAATAATAACTCTATGGTTAATATGCGAAGACTTAAGTAAAAAATGTTGTCATTCTAGTAGCTGATACTGGGCTCCAATGTCAATTACTCGGATAACAAAAAACACAGGCTTCACATGCATCTGCAGTACTGTATTAGTCTACTATCTTCATTCCCACAACATTATACCCTGAATCAACATGTAAAATTTCTCCAGTTGTACCACTACTCAGGTCGCTTAATAAGTATAGTGCTGCCTTGCCAACATCTTCTATTGTAACATTGCGTCTAAGTGGAGAATTACTTCTATTCCATTCCGATATGGAGTGAAAGTCACTTATTCCAGAAGATGCCAAAGTTCTGATTGGACCAGCAGAAATTGCATTTACTCTGATGTTCTGTGGTCCGAGATCACATGCTATATATTTTACACTTGCTTCAAGTGCTGCTTTACATAAACCCATCACATTATAATTTGGCATAACTTTTTCAGCACCATAGTAAGATAAAGTAAGTAAACTACCGCCATTTAACATCATTTTTTCCGCTCTTTGCGCTAAAGCAGTAAAAGAATAGCACGATATATGCATTGCATTAATAAAGTTGTTTAGTGAAGTATTGACATATTTACCATTTAGCTCATTTTTATCGGAGAATGCTATTGCATGTACCAAAAAATCAATAGCACCCCACTTCTCCTTTATTTCCTTAAAAGCATTATCTATAGTTTCCTCATTTGAAACATTACAGTGCAATATTAACTCTACATTTAATTCACTTGCTATTGGTAATAATTTCTCTTTTATTGTTTCATTTTGATAAGTGATTGCAAGCTCAGCTCCATGTTCTGAGAGAGTCTTTGCTATACCATACGCTATTGATCTTTTATTTGTTATTCCGGTTATTAACCCTTTTTTGCCCTGCAATAGACTTGTTGCCATAAAATTATTTGCCTTTCTTATAATTTGGAATATTAACTGAGTAAAGTCAATTATGTTTTAAAACATAGCTAACGTATAAAAATTACTTCCGCATATTTTCAATCTAATTATAATTACAAATAGAGATATTTTAAGGGCTCAAAATCTATCTTTAGTCTGCAGACTTTTTAATCAAACTTATTAAAAAATGTATTCTTCAGTGTATATCTGTCG
>UXGC01001069.1:0-36454 GCA_900480045.1 Eurytoma adleriae
CTCCTCTATATACCGAGGCATATTCTACTATGCGCGCGCTCAGCCTTCCTAACGTCTCCCGCTACCCTTCTCGCTCTGTCTCTGTCGGGCCGGCTTTCTATATATAAGCGCGCCTCTCTGCGACGGGGTACTCTTCAATTTTCTATAAACCCATGCTATTATTGCTGAAACTTTTCCCTGCCGCCCGCGGAGCGTTTTTCGTCGGACTCGGCGCCGCCGCTTCTTTATTTTTACCGCGAGCGCGCGAAAAGCCGACGATACGCCGTAATTAGCGGAATTGTCCCCCGGCTCCCGGCGCCCTACTTCGTTATTTATAGCCTATTCGATGATTACGAGAATTTCCCTGTCAAGCCGTTGGAAAATCAAGTCTCGCCCGGCGCGATATTGATACCGAAATTGGCACGAATTATTCAAATACCCGTCATTACGGGAGCTGCAATTTTAAAATTGTTCGCATAAAAAAGAGCTCGCTCGAGAAACCTCATAAAATTTTCACGAGAACTCGATTTGAAAAAAAAGAGAAAGAAAGGGGGGACACACCAGCGGCGGTTTCCGCGAGTGAAAATCTCCTTTTCGCAGCGCTCGCCCCCCGCAAAAACTTTGACCTACTTGAGGCCAGCCGTCCCGCTCCATCATTATTTTAATCAACGGTGACCCGCCGATCCTCCGCGGCGAACAAAAGAAACGTCGACGGGTGGTTATACCCGCGAAAGTCGCGCCCCGGCGAAATCGCGTGAAATATAAAAGCAGCCGCGTCGCCGATGCGCTCTCGTGCGCGCACCGCCCAGTTTCCCCGCGCGGCCCCCCGCTAAAATTAGCGTCATCGCGCCCGGCCCCGGCCGATCAATCGCAGGTGGAACGAACTCGGCCGGCCGAAAAAGCTGCGCTCGAGGAGGAGCTCAAAGTGGCCGCGCCGGCGGCGGCGGCGGCGCTCGTCAAACATTCGCCGCGAGGACAAAGGTGGGCCGCGTGACAGGTGCGCGCTCGCGGGGGCTGCCGAGGCCGCTAATCCAAAGCGGCCTGCCGCGCTTCATTTTCCCTAGAAAAGTCAATGTAAACGCGACTACGCCGGTGCAGCCCACCTCCCTTTCTCTCGCTCTCTCTGCCAGCGTCAAAGCGACGGAGCGAGAGAGGCAGACGCGGCGAGAGAGAGAGACGGAGCGGTGGCGCACAACCGACGGCAGCGGCAATGGAGGGTCTCTCTTCTGACAGTAAATCGATCGAACGGTATAATTTATACCACCCCCTGTGCCACCTCGGCTGTGCCGCCAGGCCGCTCCGCGCACTAGACACCTCCTGTCCCTTCTCGATTTCTCCGTCTCTGTCCCTCTCCGTCTCTCTCTCTCGCTCGCCTACATACGCGCCGGCGTGTACACGTACGTGTGTATGCGGCGGCGGTGGCGCCGGGCGGCCACCACCCCAAATAGTCATTGCCGACTTGTGTCGCGCATCGATTCCCCTCCCCCCCTCCGGGCTCTCGCTCTCCGCACGGGGCCGCGTGTCGGTGTCGGTGTCCGCTCTCTCCCTCCCCCCCGTCGCCCGTCCACCCCCCGCGTGTCGCGCTGTCGCCGGCATCGTGTGGCCGAGTGGATAATGGCCTGGCGCACTCCGCACACACGGCCGCCGCATAGGTGAGCCGGCCGCGTATATGCGCGGGGAGTGGGCCACATGGTCGCGGGGATATCGCGCAGGGATGCTTTTACGTCCTCGCGCGGCGAGAGAGAGAGCGGGAGGGCGCGGGGGGAAGGGCTTGCGGATAAAGCGAGCGGGGGAGAGAGAGAGAGGAGCCGACTGTACGCGGCGTGCGTGTATCATAATAAATGTACACTCCGCTGCATTATCCCTCTCTCTCGGTACGTCCACCGGCGCCACCCCCGCTTTATGTATACCTACGCGCCAATTCCTTTTCCACGCGATTACGGCCTTTGCGTCCTGTCATTCCCGCGGCGCGCTCTTCTCATCCGTGCTCGTCTCTGGATGGAGATGCATACGTGTGTGTGCGTGTGCGCGAGCGACCCCCCGCACCTTCCGATACCCTTTTACGCTCAGGAGAGCCTTCCTCCTTGGTCGCTCGCTCAAGCGGCATGCCCCGGCTTTATCGCCCGGCGCCGTTTGTTCGCCCGTCCTCTTCAATTCGTGCGGACAGTCCGAATGCTGGAAAGAAACTTTTTCACCGCTCGGCTCTCCTCTGCGCTCTCGCCAACGTCGCGCCGAGAAATTTTCCTCTTTGTATTATTCTCGGGCTTGTTTTCCCATCGCCCTCTTCTTTCATCACATCAATTAATAAGCGATAAAAAAAAAGCGAAAGCCGAGGAAAGGTCGATATAAGGATGACTGGCTCGAAGTAGAGGGTGTTGCGGGAGAGAAAAGATGATTTTCTATGGAGGGATGGCGGAGAGAAAAAAACATAATAGGACATCTGTAATGGGGATGATGGCGACGGAAAGGATGATAATAGAGAATAAAGAACCCGGGTAGTGGTCGGAGAATATGTTTGTTAAGGCCGGGCACAAAGGAAGCACTTCACGACTTTAAAGAAAAATCCTCGATCGCGGGTATTCTTGACCGTCGCGTTTTCCAGCGAAATAAAAAAAAAATCACGCGTCAAATCGTAAAATAATTAACGCGCCGTTTAAAGATTATGGTTCTAACCCTGTAGATTAAATCGACAGTTGCGGAGGGGGAGAAGCGATAATTTAGGTAGGGAGAAAGGACAAAGGGAGGCGAAAGTGAAAAAGACCGTGTTCACGGTACTTAACGAGGTGTAACTCGGGAAAAAAATTATCAATTACTAACCGTAACACAAATAATCTTTTTATTATGCCTCTTTATGAAGCTAAATTCTTATTTTATGCGTTTTATATTGACCTTAAATTACCTCGATAAAATATAATTCAATTTATTAGCTTCTTGTCTAAAAACGCTAATCTCGAATAATTCAACAATTAATTTGTATAAATTTATAGCGGTAGTCTCATAAATTTACGAAACGCTGACAAAGAAAACCACATTTCCACAAGCTAAACTGATGCTAAATTCTTACAAACACATTTTCAACTCGTCCACTTGAACCACTCGAGCAACAAAGTGACTGCGCGAATCTGCATTTCGAAAAGCACATCGTAACAGGTGAACGCTGGTAAGCCGGCAGCTGCGATCGTGGCCACTGGAGCGAGAAACTCGAAGAAAACCGGGGCTGCATCTGCGGAGGGGCGCGAGATGCGGAGCTCGGTCCCCGTAATTATGAATATAAATCGATGGAGGGGGCGAGGAGTTTGCGACGCGGCGAAAAGGCGGTTGGGGGGTGTGCCGGGCGCTCCGTCTTTTAATTTTAATTAAAGTAAGGTTACGGCCCCGCGGCTTTCGGCGACGTGCCGGAGAAAAAGGGGGAGGGGGATGAGCGAGAGCTCGACTCGTTAAGCCTGTCCGCGCGATGTGACGGCTGCGATGCCCCAAGTACGCCGAGCGGACTAGCGACGATTAGCACTCGGATGCTGATGACTTTTTAGTTTTACCCCCGGCGGTGGTGCGGCGGCTTTTTCTCGGTTTTAGCGCCAAGTTAAATTTGCGAAGTTGAGAGTTGACTTTTTTCGTTTGTTTTGGAGTTTACGAATTCGATAATCGATCTGCCTTGAAAATGTTTTGTAATTTATTAATATTTAACGGCTCGCTGTAAAGTGTTTTTATAAACGTTTTCTTTTCAGCATTAAAAGTTTTTAAAGTATGCTTTGTTTATCTTTACTTGTGCAAAGGAAGAAAAGGTACTGTAGTAAAAAAGTTTCTAACTTGAAGTTATTAATAAAATTGAATAAAAAGCAATTCGTTAACCCGAAAGACTATATACTATAATCCCAGCCTTATAGTAACGAATAGTACGACGAAACATAACGTCGGTAATGGATTTTAATACGTTACTTCAAAGAATCTTTAGCTAGGAATAAATAAAAGGTCGTCGCATTAATAATGGAACACGAAAGTTTATTGGGCCAGTGACAGAAACGTCTATAACATTCTGCCGTGGGGTGGTAACGCGCTTCTTACTCCCGCACTTATAACTTCCCGTAATACCCCATCAACGCCGAGCGTAAACGTTTCCCAAACCGAGAAGCGAAAGAGAGAGCGAGAGCTTCGACGCTCGCCTTGAGTCATAGTTCGCCCCGTCGTTCACTAATTTTCTCGAAAACTTTTTTCCTCCGCGTCTCCTGGCCCCTCGGCCATCCTCCCCTTCTCGCCCCCCAGGAAAAAAGGGGGATACGGTATCCCGGGGCGAGGAGGACGATGATTGCGCGGGGGGCTATGCGGTCGGGCGTAGGAGAGGCTGCGGGATGCGCCGGAGGTGGCTATGGGCGCGCGGAAGACGGGGGGCGCACGCACACACCGGGCGCGGCCTTCCCGCGCAAATTACCGATATTGGACACTGTGGCGCGGCTAGTGTGCGCGCGCTCGCTCGCTCGCAGCCGCGTGCATTTCGCCAATTGCGCAGGCCGAGGTCATTCGCCCCCCGCGCGCGCGCCGACGGCGGCGGCGCCCACCGTGGAAATTAATGTCACGCCGCGAGCTTCATTTCGCTCCTAGGGCTTTTCCTCCGGCCGCCGGCGGCGGCGCGCTATTTAGTTAATGACGATTTTATCGGGTGCGGCGCGGCCGAATATAACCCGGCCGAGCGGGGGCGTGCGTCCGAGTTTCGGATGCGCGCGTCCGCCTCTCTGCATTTTTTTTCCACCGCGGGCACTCGCTCTTTGATTGCCGCGCGCGGGGATATAATTATCAATCGGCAAAGTGATTCGCGGCCGCGAGCCGCTGATTCGATGATTGTGGCTCGCGAGCGGGCGTATTTTTTTTTTCTTTTTTTTGTTCTCCCTCGTTTGTTTTCGGAGATTGATGACGAATCGATGACGGTAATTGTTGCGCATCGAATGGCTTTTTCCCGGAATGTTTGCTCTGCCGGATGAAAGCACGCCGCTTTTTTATGACGTCGCTCCGCTTTGATTGTACCCAAAATAGCGCGCTGTTATGCGTATTTTCCATTTTTTTTATCTAAAAAACGTTTCCAAAAAGTCATTATATGCCGCGCTATTGCTACTTTAGTACTCATCATTCTTTTATGCATTTTTTTTTAATGTCTACGCTCTAGTTTACATCGCGATAAACCACAAAGGCTGCAAAAGTTACTCGAAATAAAAAAATGATATTGCAAGCTGAAAGTGCAAAAAAATTGCAAATAAATCCATCGCCATTAAGCTCGAGCGTACACAGAATGACATTCGGAATATGACGAAACTGGCGTAACGCGCAGCAGCAACACTCGAGCTCTCCCGGAAGCACGAAAATCGGGCGCATACCGCTCGGGCATTCGGCCGATCGATCCCCGAAAATCTGCTGGACGACGATAAATATGCGCGCAGGGGGCGGGCGGTCAGAGCGAGGTGCATAGGTGTCAGGGCCCAGGCGAAGTGTTTTAGGGGTAGGTGCATCATCGGGTCTTTGTGCTCGCGTTTAAAGCCGCGGCGGTGGCCGGTGCATTTGCATTCATAATGGATGCGTCGAATCGTGACACCGCGCGTACCCGCGGCGGCGACCTTTCGGCCTCGGCTCGGGCTTGCTCCGCTTTCTCTTTCTCTCTCGCTTCGCTTTCCGCGCGGCGCGGAGCACAAAGGGAGCCGGGGGGGCCGAGGTAAGGTGGGGCGCCGGCTCGATTATAGGAAAAGAGAGGGAGCGGTGCGCGCGGGAGGCAACGAGGCAGCGAGCGAGGCAACAAAGCAAGGAAGTAACCCTCCTAGCCACTCGTGTATATAGAAGGCCGGGGGGTCGGGAGAAAAGTAGCGAGAGAGAGAGTAGGAAAGCGAGAGAGCGAGAGAGAGAAAGGAGAGAGGCCGGGCGGGCTCCTCGCCCGCGCGCGCGGGGTGGAGGCAGTCTAGGGATATTACGACGGAGAAAGGACGGCGCCGAGATATCCAAGCCGCTGTCGGCGCGTTGAGCTTCGCCGGCTGGGAGCTACGCTGCCAGCGGAGTCTTCTGAATTATATCCAGAAAACCATTACTCGCTCCTGCGAAATTTGTTGTTCGCCTTCCTTCGAGCGCCCGCCACGCCGCCCGCCTCCGCCAGCGACGCTACTGATCTATCTCTGCCCGAACGAGTTTCCTACGGCCCGGAGAAGCGACGGGATGATGCCTTTATTTTCCGAAAACTAATGAAACGCTTTTTAACGTGAAGAGCTCGTTTGCAGGTGATGCGGTCTGACTAGTGCCGTCGACTACTACTTACGAGTGGAAACTCTTTAATGAAATGCTTGGGAAACTAAAACGCTCCACACTCCCTCCGTTTCTAAAGTATACTATGCATACGAAGTAAAGTAAACTCTTGTTTTGCTACGAACATTTTTCAAAATTGCATATAACTAACTGAATCGTTACTACTTAAATTACTTCCCTTACTGCGCGTAGTAATGCTATTATACGCATTCGGAAATCCGGGGTACCTAATACATCATCCCGTGCTCTTCCGAAATTCGTGCGTGCCGGACTCACCTTGGTGAACTCGCGGCTCCGCCGCCCACGTCGAAGCGCCCCCGGCTCCTCACGCTCCGTACGGATATAGAGCAGCGCGAGGAGCAAAGCGACAGGCTGCGGGGGGAGGCACGGAGGACGGAGGGAGCGGCGAGCTCCTCGGCTCGCTGTTCATCAGGGAATGCCAACGAAAATAGATTTCCCTTTGCCGGGAGAGGCGAGGAGCGCTCGCCTTGCCTCGACTCGTCCGCTCGATCAAAGAAACGCACTGCCGTAAATATGCAGCGCAAGCCCGGCTCGGGTCTTTTTCTTCGCGCGCGGCCGATGGTCCCGGGAAAATTAAGCCCGGGCGCGCGAGCCGCCGCCGCCGTTTTTCGCCGGAGTCAGGCGGCGAGGAGAAAGAGAGAGAGCCGCCGCACTTGAACTTGTTGCCGAGAGTTAAATAAAACGAGAGTTCGGCTCACGCTGCTTGCCTCTCGTAAAGAAGTCGCCGCTCTTCCGCCTTTGTGAAGCTTTCCGCTCGCTTGCGACTCACTTCGTTCCTGGAAAAAGAGAGAAGTCGGCGCTTTTTTTCCTCTCCGCCCGCGGATCGCGCTGACATAATAATGTTTATTTGTTTATGTATGAGGCGAGTTACGATCCAAGGGTCTACGGCACGCTCGCTGGTGAGAAACCGTTACGGCAGTCCACCAAATTACCTTACAATTTAAAAAGCAATGATTCCTACGTGAAATACCTACGTGAAATACCTTACGATTTAAAAAGCAATGATTCCTACGTTGAGAGAGCGTAATAACGTTATCGATATCGTGATTTAAACACGTAGAAAAGTAATACAAAGTTTCTTTCTTTTATTGTCACGATAAGATTGTACCGCTGCCATTCTTCCCGTCGCGGTGTTTTATAATCCGCAGTCACTAGTTGCTCCGGGCTCGCAGCGAGCGCAAGAAACTCGGGAATAAAAAAAAACGGAGGAAAATAACGACGCGGTCGCGGCGAAGACGTCGTTCCGATTCGCCAGCCGCGGCTCGCTCGAAGGAGCTGCGGGGGCCGCGCCCTCCCGCTCGTCCTTCGGGCGTCCCTCCACGGCTTTATGTCAGTCGTGCCTGCCGAGGGCGGGCGCGCGCGGGGGGCGAGATCGGGAGAGCGGCAAGTCCGTAGGTTGAACCTTCATCAAGCGGTCCGGCGCGCTATCCCGGCGAGGCCGCAAGCCCACCTTTATCAAGAGTGCCCAGCCCCCGAGAGCTGCTCGCTACGCCGTGCCTCCCCTCTCGCCCCCTCGTGCCTTCGCCCCGCGCCACCCCCCGCGTTCACCTGCATCTCCGCGGCGCCTTCGAGGGCGCCTTCCACGCTCGGCGAAGTGCGCGCGGATGTACAGCCACCCCATCCCCTCGGCTTTCTCCCTTGTTTCGCCGCGCGCTCTCTTTCCCTCGGACCCCGGATTAACAGATCCTTCCTGACGCAGGAAAAGGGAGTCTGCATTCTGCCGCGCGTCTCCCTCTCGCTCGCCTTCTCTCTCCACCCTCCTCGAACCGCGCGTATATATATACGCGCCGTCGCTACGTTCCATCTAACTTGGATGACTCGCCCTCCCCCCTCGAGGCTCCGGTGCGCGGCGGCGCCAGCCGGAAAGCTACGGACGACGACGGCCTCTATTTTTAATCTCGTCGATTTTCACGACGACCGCCGCGCGACTCTTTCTTTTACCCCCGGAAATTAATAATTGTCGTCGGTGCGTAGTTATACACTTTGGAATCGCTGGGGGGTTGCGTGTGCGCGGCGTGTCAGCCGGAAAAATCGAATGAGCGGGGTCGCCTCCGAAAGTGCATTTTTTTCCCGGTCATTTATGTGCGCGTCGCGATTGAAACGGGATCGCGCGCGGATTAATATATAAAGAGAATTTCGGAGCGAGGCCGGGCTCTGCAGATTCGAGCGAAATTGGTGGAAACGCAATTCGGCCATTGATTGCGCTCGCTCGTCCGCCGGCTTTTTTGAATTTCCCCGCTCGGGCGCGCGAGCGCGAGAGTTTCGCGGAAAAGTCCGTGGAAAAAAATACGTTAAATTTCCGACTGTCAAAAATTTATTCCCGCTTTATTCCGCCTCCTCGGGTCTCATTATCTCGGGCCGGCCGCACGCGCTTCAACAACGTTGACACGGTACACGCGAGACGTTCATCGATCTAGCAAACTCGCAGTCGCGCGCTGCCCGTCCCTCCCGGGAATCACCAATAAGTTACGTGATCTCATCTAATTTTCCACTAAATAGCCTCCCTCCGTATTGCGATGCATGCGTCGTCGATATTTTTATTCCGGTGCGGCGTATCGAGGGCCGATCTAATTCGAGTTCGTCATGCAACGTCATTACGCCGTTACTTTTGTTTTTACTTGTTGAGCGGGACCAGAATTCGGTCTATCCAGTTTCGGCCGCTTTCCACTTGCTGGGAGTTTGTAACCTCTGTGACCCGCAACGAGTGCATTATCCGCATGCCCGACCATCTTATCGACCATCAAAATCGATGCGTCACAGTGACCCCGTTTTTAAGTTCAAAGTCCCTCGGAACGAGTTACGCGAGCGCCTAATCAAGGTGAAACCATCGATAATCGGTGCATCCTCCCGAATTGGCAATAACTGCCGAAAAAGTTTCGCAGCGCCGCTCGGTTTGCATTTCTTTTTGCGCGCTCGTCGCCAAGAGTTGCAAGCGCACTCAAGATGCCCCTCACAGCGAAGGGTAAAAAATTCGCTTTAGCTCTCGCCGTCGCTAACTTATGCCCGCGAGGAGAGTGGCGGGGGTGGAGTGCGGCGGCGGCGAGTGCGCGCGCGAAGCCGAGAAAGCCGCAGCAATCGTATCACGGAATTATTTAGAACAGTGGATGGTAGTCGACGGTGTAGTTAGGTGAACTGCGGTGTCCAGCGGGCGCGGCGAGGCGGAGTAGCCTCGTGGTGCGCCTCGGCGGAATTACCCCCAGTTCGTCTCAGTCCGTCTCAGTCCGTCTCTCCTAGTTTCGCTTTGCCCTTCGCCCGAGAGGGTGGGCGCGTCCTCCCTCTCTCTCTCCCTCGCTCGCACTCTGGCTTAGCTCAAAGCAGCCCCTCGCGTGCTCGCCTGCCTGCCAGCCATCCAACTAACCCAACGCGCCACCCCCGACCCTCGACTCCCGACCCAAGCCTGTCTCTCTCTCGCTCTCGCTCTCCCCCAGCCCCCGCAACTTTCGCAACCCTCCCCCCGCCCCCTCCTCCTCGCCACCCCCGCGCTACAATCTACGAACGACTCGACCACCCACCCGACAACCCGTCGTGCAAACCCCCACATCCTCGGCCGCCGGAAAACACAGCTGAGCCAACGCGAGACTCGAGCCTCGCCTCTAGCCTGTCCTTTTTCCCTCCCTCTATATCTCACCCTCCTTTTCCTCCTCTTTGGCCTTTCGGGTTTCAGCACTTTTTATCATCTCGCCGCGCTCCTCCTTTTTTCGCCCCGGCGCCCTCGCCTCTGTCTCCCTCTCGCTCTCGGCCGGCCGGGGGACGGCCTTAAAAACACCTGGCGTCGAGTTTTCAATCCGCGGGAGTCCGATTGTCCGCGATAAAAATGACACGGCATTTCCGGGCGCGACTGGAACATTTTCCATTACTGCGCTTTTATTGCCAGTAGCTGGGGCGCGCGCGCTCGCTCTAGCTATATGAGCTTTATGAACTATTTTAGGATCGCTCTCGGGAGCAGCGCGGAAATTTCGAGATCGATGGGAGAGAAGCGAGTAGCGAGAGAGTCTTCGTTTCAGAATCCGACGTCGAGGAGTTTGCCGCGCGTCGCCTCCGCGCTAACTAAAGGCTCTTGGGTCGAAACTACGGATGGAGCTACCGGCGGCAAGTTAAAAACAGTTGTGAATATATATTTGCCCCCGCCGAGGTCGGCGAAGTTTCGCGTCAATTGAAAATTTGCGAATTTTCGTTTAAAATCAAAACTGAAGATAAAATGCTTTTATTGTAAGTTCAAGCATTTACAAATTTGAAAATCTTGCGTATAAATAGAGTAAACGCAGTGTCTAAAAAGTACAATAAAATTAATCTTATATACTGACAGTTAGTTTTAACTTAATTTTAGATAACAATTACTTATAAATAAAACTATTCACTCTAAAACAGGATAAAAGAAAATAAGCGCAATAAAAATACATTGCAAGAATAGATACCAATTAATATAATTTAGTGTTTCTTTATCGAAAATAGATGTAGAATACAAAATATATGCTAATAATATTATCTCGCCTTTAAAACAAAAAAGCAAAATATCAACTGAATTTTATTAAAATTTCCAACAGTAAAAGTGCATCAATTTGCTCGAATTAAGAAAGCTCGAGAAAACAACGGCAACGCATACAGTCGACGAGTAGAAAAATTGGAGAAGCTCAGTGCACTCCCCTCCGCTGTATCGTTATCGAAAGTCAATGATCAAACGGCCATTGCAAACAGGAGCTTAAGCCGTGCGGCGCATCCCCCGGCTCTGGCAACGGTGTCAGGAATTTAGCGCACACAATACCATTAGCATAGAGAGTTTGACAAGTCCGAGCCAGTGGTCACGGAGGCCTATAATTCAATCGCGGCCCCGGCGGCGCGCGGCTCGCTTTGTGCCTACCCTTTCGCGCGCGCACCAGCCCGGCCGGGTCGGCCGCCCTCCGTCGCAGGTAGACGCGCGCCCGTTGTTTGCGAGGTGCAACTCTCGCGCGCCCGAGTATAATGCGCGCCGGGGTCGATGCCGGGGCTCTCTCCCACCGCGCCTGACACACAAACGAGCGCCGGAGTCGAGAGAGCGAGACGGAGAGAGAGAGAGAGCGGGCCTCCCTCGCCTTGCGAGCCGCGCGCGCGCGTACCTGCGGAAAGACGCGCAAAAGGGAGCGGCCGAGCCTGCGGGAGGGGGAGGGAAGAGCCCGGGGGTACGAGGGGGGGAGATAAAAACGAGACCGTTGTTATTAGCGTTTTCGCTCCGCTGCTTTGTACCGCCTCTCTATCTCGCTTTTCGCTGCCTCCGCTGCGCCCCCGCGTTATGGAGTGCGATGATCCCCGCGCGATGATGCCGGTTTGATTATTTTAAGTGCGAGCGCGGGTACGCTATCGCCGCCTCGGATTCGTATCAGCGGTGCTTTTTCGTTTGCTTCAATAATTCGGCGCGTCCATTATTTAGAGGTGCGAAGCGGCACTTTCTAATGCGGTATAATTGAATATCTTCTGAAAATTTTAGCGACTATATAGTGTTTACATTTTCTAGACTCCGGCGCATCCATAAATAATCCCATTGATTTTTCATCAATTACCGCATTACCCGATATAATCGCGTAACACTTCCAGCCCTAATGCCGTTGACTTTTTGCACCGGGTTACATTATTTCCATCATAATTAAACGACGAACGCTCGCCTCTCCAGAACCTCAATAACACTAAAATGGCGTAACATCAAATCCGGTAATCCCGAATCCAATGGAGCGAAAGCTCGCCGAACTCAAAACAGCTGTATATCTTCGCGCAATTTAAAGAGGCCACTCGGCCCGCCGGTAGGCTTAGTCCTCCCCTCGATGAATCACCGCATTCAACGTACACGCGCTCTCCCGAAAAGCCATTCAGCGCTTCGCGACAATGAGCGAAAAAAAGAGGCGTTATCCGACGGATCGGCGCGAGGGTGCTTACGCGTCGTTCCAATGGGGAGGTACCCGACGTATACCTGTATACTTCGGACCTACCGACGCGATGGGGGTAATGGCCCACTTAGTTCGCGGGGCTTTCTCGAGGCGCTCGGTAAGGCTCGCGGATCCTGCGACGCGCAGGGCGAAGCTCCGCACGCGAGGCGACGACAAAAGCCCTCTACTCATCGGCACGAGTCCCGGCAACTCAAATCCGCTTTTCCCCGCGCCGCCGAAACTCGTCGCCGCGACGATTTTAGGGGAGTCCCTAGCGAGGCGACGACGCCTCGAAGCTCGCGAAAAATTGATGCGCTAAGTAGATAGAGGTCGGATCCAGTCGGACACGGCTAATTGTACACTTCAAGCTCCGCGGCGCGGAATCTTTTCAACGTCCGGAAATTTCTGGATTAATTTTAATTGGAAATAAATGAATTACACCGCCGACGGCTGAAACTGCGCGCACATTTTGCGAATCTCAATTAAACGCGCGCGCGCACGAAACGCGTGTATTTCCGGCCGAAAAATTACTCGAGCAAACATTGAAGCCTCTCGGTATAATTTAGCGCGGCGCGCGAAACACGGAATCCGTAATCGCGGCGGCGGCGGTTATTATTAATCCGCTCGCTCGTTAATTTTTCGGGGCGCATTGAAATTTCGCCGCGTCGAGGAGGTGGCGGGGCCCTCTCCTGTCCCCCCGCCTCCCTTTTCCGTGAAATTCGCGTGCGCGGCGTCTAGGCGAGGGGTCGCATCGGCCTCTCGCACTCCACCGCAAAGCCCTCCTTTGGCTTTGCCGCTACGCGCGCGCCTCTGTGCCTTTGCCGGGAGAGCGAGCCAAGCGCGCACCGGAGTCGGTAAGTACCCACATCTCGCCTCTCTCCCCCCGGGGACTAAACAGTCGCGCCGCGAAGTGCACCTCCGACGGAATTATCATTCGTTATTTTTTTTTCTTACTGCCAGGGAAGCGACGCGGAAGTTTCGGGTTCTTAGGAGGTGGGAGAGAGATGGAGTTGGGTCGCGTTTCGTGCGTCGGGGCGTAGGGGTACAAGGGACACTCGGACTGATTTGGACGAGCGGAGGGTTGCGTATTATGTCGCAGTGTCCGCTTTCGGCTCCGGAGGGTCCTGGCGAGGACAACGTCGATGTGGAGCCGCGGCTCGTGGCCGCTCCTCGGGAGCTTGTCAGTCGGAGCGAAATGGGGGACGAGGCCGCCGGGGGTCGAAGGAGAGAAAGCACGAGGAGCGTAGGGACGATAAGAGGGATAGATGGAAGCGGGAGCGAGACTTGCTTTTATTCGACGCTCGAATCTTACGCCTTTGTCGTAAAGTATACAAAGTCGAAGAGATTTCAAAGCTGCTCTTTGATTGTTATTTTATGTTTATACCTGCTATTTAGGAAAATTAATTGAATAAACAGAAATAATTATCACGGTAAATGCCACTACGAAAGATACTATATTGAAGTTTCTAGAGAAGAAAATGTTTAGACAAGAACAGAAAACGAGCGAGAAAGTGGTGACACCATTTCAGAATCATTTTTCTCTAAGTTTGAATTAGTGTGACTCATCGAGAATCAGAGAGTAATGACTATTTCGAAACCCATAAATATTCCAATTCATTCATATAGCAAGCATAATATTATTACTCTGTGATTCTGTGCGTATAGTAAAGATATAAAAAGACTATCGCAATAAAGGCAAGTAAATCCCACCCTTCCATAAAAAGGTCGCCACGTGTTCACACCACCCCAGGCCCTACATCGCGGGAACAAATCAGTATTAAAATCTCGATACCCCAAAAACCCCTCGCACTCGGAACCTCAAAACAAAACTCATTAGGGGACAATTATCCCGTCGCGACGATTCTTCGGCAAACACGTGCCCCGGCCCTTGTCCTCCCTCGACATACATCGCCGCCCGCTCATCGCCGCCAACTCCTCTAAACAATTAACATTTCGCGTCTAGGCCGTACACCCCGCCCCCAGCCCGTCGACCTTTGGCGCTGCATTGTCCCTTCAACTTTCCGCCGACCCACGGGGCGTACTCCGCGCAGTCCGCGCGCATATTAAAGTCACCGGCGCGTGCACACACGGACGCATATGCGGGCGCGCATATCGCAGGGGAGGCGGCTCTCTCTCTCTCCCTCTCGCGTGTAACGGGAGCCCGGTAACGGCTCGCTGCAGCGGAGGGGCCTCCGCCGCGTCCTCCGCGCCCACACCCCCCAGCCGTTCGAAATCCAGCCCCGGCGCTGCTGCGGCGCATATTGCGCCTCCCGTCCGCAAACGCGCGCTCTACGCTGAAATATGCAGCGAGGGAGAGATGTGACAGACGCGCGCGCTTTTCCTGCCCCCCGGTTTTCCAGCGGCCTCTCGGATTGCGCCTATCGGGGCTAATGCACGCCGGCGGCGGCCGCGGCGCATTATCGGCGCGTCAGCTCTAATCCGCGCCCCGCGGCTCTGATGCACTTTTCCGCGCCGAGCATAAATATTCAGGGGGCAGGGGTAGGGGCACGGGGCCTCGGCCGCGTCTCTCTCGTCATGCGGCATAAAATGCAATTTGTACCCGGGGATCGGGCCGAGCGCCGAGCCAAGAATAAGAAGCGCCGCGGCGACGGCGGCAGTTGGCAAGGGAGCGCGCGCCAGCGAAAGAAGAGAGCGGGAGTCGCCAGTGCGTCTGGACCCTAACAAGAAACTAAACCCTCCCTTTTCGTGCCACCGCACGACCCCTCTGGGCCTCGCCTCGGCATTACGCTCCTTCCTTCGCTCTTCCGCGCGCCCGTCCTCCCGGCGTTATCTTTCTCTCTTGGGCTGCCGCTGCTGTGTTGCCCCCCCCCCCCCCTCGCCCCACCTCCACCCCCGGTGCTTGCTTCGCTCCTTCGCTGGAAATGGGGTGAGTCCCGCGCTCTCGTATCTCGTTCCAGCGACGGCGAGCGAGGCACGAAAGAAGGGAAGAGGCTGGAACTTAGCTCGGAACTGCTGCCGGGAGGGACTGTACCGGAGGGGGAGAGAGAGTCCGAGAAGCGATGCACGCGCGTTTATGGATCCTCCGATGGAGCCGGCGCTCGCCGTATACCTTGCCTAGACCCTGGCAACTCTGCAGAGTTTCTACGCGAATTTCGCAGGGTAGGATGCGTTTTATGTCGGCGCTACTCGGGAGGGTCCTTTGCGCCGTGATGGAAAGTGTCTTGTCGACTCGCGGGAAGATTGCCGGAATTAAGTGGATTAGGGACGTGTACATTGGGGTTCCGCGCTTGTAATCGATCACATTTATTAGCTACGATTTGCAAGTGTTAAATTGTATCACCTTAAGTAAGAATTGCACGCTTTTTAATTGAGAAATCTATTTTATAAAGAAATAAATTTTGGAAACAATTTCAGAATGATTTTTTGTAGAAAACCAGAATCAGATCAGTTATTTTTCGACCAAATTCGAAGCATATTAATATTTGATCAATGAATTTTTAATCAGTCACAGCTTTCACAAATATAAATCTCAAATCATCAAGTGATATCAATCCATTATGCACATTCAAATATAGACAACGAAACTAGAGCTTAATCCTAAATAGTTATAACCAAAAAAGTGCGAACTGAATATTCAATGAGAAATAAAAAAAGCCTCTTGAATTACTGCTATAAAAATCGAAAAACGAACTTAATAAATTACAACCGCTCAGTGAGAAATTATCGAATTCGCGGACTCGATAATTAAAGAACGGGCAATCGCGCGGGGTGGCCGGCGTCGGAGAGTCCGCGAGGTGCTCGCCCCATCGATTCGTACAATTCCGCGGGCGCTTGAAAATTTTCCTCGAGCCAGTGCGGTGTGGCGACGAGGATGGGGAGAGAGAGAAAGAGAGAAAAAGCTAGCCGCGCGCTTCACGAGACACGGGCGACCTCCCCGAGCGTTGATCGATATCGCGCCGGGGGTTTTTTTCCTTCGTCCATCGCGCTGGAAATATTCTACCTCAATAAGCCGGAGAAGTATGACGAGGGTCGCCCGCCGCCGCCGAGGCATGATCGAGGGGCCGCCGACGGCTTTTCCTCCGGACGACGAAGGGCCGCCGCCGCCGCCTCGACGCTCCTTTCTCTCACTCCTCCGCGCCATGAAAGAAACATCGAAACGTATCTTTTTTATAAGCGCGCACCTCGAGCGCCGAGGGGCCACGATATAAGAGCCGGGGGGACCCTACCCTTCGGGAGGGCGAGACGCGTGTGTCCGCGCGCATCCGGCCGATCGATCCCGATTCCGAGCTTCCTTGCGGGCCGCCTTTCCTTCCGCCCGGCGCTAGCCCCGGCTTTTGTGGCGCCGACCCGACGAACAAAGGCCCGGCGGAAAATAATTTCATTCGGGCGCAAGTCGCCACCGCGATAACTATATACCTCTCGCCCGGGTCCCCTGCACCTCGTTTGCGAATCCAGTCCCCTCGGCCCGCGCCGAACTCGAAATCTTCCGAATATCGAGGAGGAAACTTCGACGTCGAAAGCTCGCTCTAAAAAGTGCGGACGAACACGGGGGTGGTACCTCCTCTCGAGCGGGCGTCAAAAAAAGGCGAAAGAGCGTCAGCGTCAGCTCTTTTTTCGAGACTCCAAGGAAGCGTAGAAAAAGTTTGGGGTCGGTCGTTTCGTGGAATAAGTCGAGGAGGATCGATGCGGGGGTTAGGTGCAAAAGAGTCTCGGATGTAACGCGAGGAGGTCTTCGACTGAGGGGTGTGTGTGAGTGTGGACGGTGCGCGCGGGGGGGAACATTGTACGCGGTTAGAGCTTAATTGAGCCTCGCCGCGCGACGAGGGGAGCTACATCGCTTTTCAATTGGCCCCCGGCGCCGGCGAGTGTGCGAGGAATCCCGACCCGGACGGAATTCGCCGCTCGCACTTATCTCGAGGCCCCGTTTGTCTCTGGCCGCGTTTCCTCGTTATGCGTAAACTGTTGACGATGGGAGCTTCATAGCTCCGATATAACGCAATAAATTCAGCACTATTTTTTGGAAGTGGCACAATTTTTTTGCGATCCTACGGTTATACATCAGAGTTTCGAGATGTAGTTCAGTACGTAACTTAAAATAAACATTTTTCATTGTTATTATTTTTTTAAAGAAACGCGTTTCTTGGTCATAATTTAAAATAAACGTAATTTTTATATAGTTACTTAACACTAACTTGTTGATAAAGAGAATAAATTTACAGCAATTAAATGTTGAAAAATACCGCGTCGGCTATAGAACGGAATATGTCGTCACCGGACAATCGATCCGAGGCATTCATAGATTACTGAATATATTCACCTTCTCGAAATGTACACACTTCCTCACTTTCCGGAGACCGCCCACATTCGATTCATTCTCAACTCGCTCGGCCCAAAACAACCCACTTTTATCGGCCTCCCACGGCTGATTAATAAAACAAACACGCCGCAAGGGGTCATCAGTACTCCCGCGCCGGTATATATACATCCACCTCGAGCCGCCGGTGAGCAAAGGCTTGCCGCGGCCGATCCTTATCTCCGCTCGGCTCTTCGGCGGTAAGGAACTCCGGGTACTTATCCCCCCGCGAGCGCCGAGACAATGGGAAAAACGTCGGGCCGCGGCCGTCGCGGAGATGGGTATCGCGCGCCGCAGTCCGAGCTCGCCGCGGAATAAGGCGAAGTGAAAAGTAAAGCGCGCCGGCGAAGTTCGCTCGCGGATAATCCCGCGGGGCGAGATTAGGGTCAGAATCCGAGCGGCATCGAATTACACCGACGGCTGCGCGGCTCGCGGCGTTTGACGGCCCTCGACTTCGGAATTTACGTAATCAAGCCGTTCGCCCCCCTGCCGACACCCCCTCCCTCTTACGGACGACTGCGAGCGCGCGTACGTAACAGTCGGCGGTGCCAGCTTCTCTTGCGACTCGGGGGAGTTTGGTGTCGGGCGAACTTTGGCCGCCCGGCGACGGCAACTCCGCGGGCATATTTTCGAATCGGCGCGTAATGAACTGCCGTCGTCGCTCTTACTTTGGATGACGACTGTGGATCTTTGCAAGGGAGTGTTTGCTTTTTCATTCTGGATGCGTATAGCAGACTGGATAAATTACTGCAAATGATCGTTTGTGCATCATTGTTGATGCAATTAATTTAATTGCGGATATACTTTAACTCTTGCTGGATTCGTACGATTTTGAAGTATCCTACCTGTGAAATATTCGTATTTTGACCTCAATTACTCGACCCCGCAACGACTCTCTAAGTTTAATCAGTAACGTAAAACCGTAATGCACAAGCAAATTAAAATTTTCGTCTCTCATTTCTACCACGGAGATAATTTTTCCGTAAATTACTCAGCAATTTTTACAAAAAATTCTCGAAATTTGTCGAAAAATTCTTGTAGTTTTTACGGAAAAATTATATTAGTGAGGTTTTATTATTGCTAGAAGTACCCATTTTCCAGGTCTTGAAATTGCCATAACACTTAATCAGTATAATCGCATATGAATGTATAAATACGTACAAATTAATGCAGTTACTGTAGATGGGCAATAATAAGTGAAACTTGATTTGAAAGTCAATTAATTGACTCAAAATGACAGTCGCTTTTCAAATTTCAAACAAATATTATTACCGTTCTAATTACTCGCTGTGCAACCACTAAAAGAAAGAGAAGATTAGGAAGATAGATAAAAAGCGTTTGGCAAAAATTACTTCAATCGCAGTAGCGAATCCAACCGAGCACCCGAGTGGGCTCCCCATCCGGGTCTAGCCTTTCACGAAGGTCGAAAAATCGCGCAAACGAACTCATCAAAGACCGCGAGCGGACGGGAAAGCCATGAGCGCATCTTCCGCGTCCAGTCGTATATGCGCGGCCGGTCGAGGGGGAGGAGGGGGTGGAGGCAGGCTCGGTCGGTCGGTCGGTCGCCCGGCTGCCGCGGAGTACATAGGGAAAGGTTGAAAGTGTGGTGGAAGTCCGCGGAGGGGGGGAGGAGGCGGTCGGGCACGTTGGAGCCTCGTGCAGAAATTAATATCGAGCTGCCGGCGCTACCGCTCTCCACGTCGCTGCCTCTCTCCCTCGCTCTCGCGGGCACGTGTGTGCGCCTGGCCGCTCGCTCCCCCCTGCTGTAGTAGAGCATCGGCGCAAAAACTAATAGGTCAGTGTGTGCGTGCCGGCGTCGACTGGCCGGGCGCGTTATGCGCGCGTACGTGTGTACACGGGAGCGAGGCGAGGGGCGAGAGAGAGAGAAGGGCCGTATCTCTCCTCCTCGGACACGTTCCTCTTTCCCACGTCCTTCCGTGGCCGCCAGCCCAAAGGACTGCTCTGCGGAGGTAGTCTGCGGGGTATATACGGGCCGCTCCCTGCCTCCCTTTCTCTCTCTCCGTCTCTCGCTTCGCCTCTCTCGCCCGGGCGCGAGTGTGACTGCGGGGAGAGCGAGCGAGAGAGGCGCGCGCAAGTTGGTTTCATCTCGAGGGCTCAGGTCGGCCTGAAAGGGAAGCTTTCAAGCAAGAGGCAAGTGGAGCGAGTCGAAACGAGCTCGGCGAGCTACTGCTTTTCTCTCGCTCCCGCCGGCGCGCTGCCTCTGTCTCCCGCTCTCCTACGTAGGAGTAGCGCGGCGGCGAGAGAGGATGGCCGGGGAGCGAGCGCAGCCGACGGAAAGAGAGCGAGGGAGAGAGACGGAGTGAGAGAGGGACCGGATGGCCTGTACTGAAACTCTACCGAACGAGCGCCGAGCGAGGCTCCTCTTCCCTCCTCCCCCCGGCCCCCACCGCCGTTGCGGCGTATGTACGCCCGTCCGATATGTAGCTATGACTCGGCCGGCCGCGTCCCTGTGTGCGTAGGTGCGCGCCCGAGCCTCGCTCGCCGCCGCGTGTTTCAGAAAGTCTACTTTTTCCGAGAGCGCCCACATGCGGCCCTTTTTGCCGCGGTGCCGCACACCCGCTCCCCTTCCTCCGCTTCGCTTTTATCACGGCCGCGCGAGCCCGCGTAATTATATGTGCTCCCGCGGCGGCCGTGCGTGGGAACTCCCCGGAGAGCGGGAGAAATTTTACAATCAATCCCGATTTGTCGGCGGATTTTCGATCAATTACGTCGTTTCGGACTCGGAGCGGCTCGAGCGTGTTTTTCAAATTTATCCGGTCGCTCGTGCAAGCGCGGCGGCTCCTCTGACTTCCTGCCTCTTTTTTTTTTAATACAACGAACACGCGGAACTCCGCTGAATTAAAATCGTACCTCGAGCCTATGATTCAGCGCACTTAATTCCAAAGCGTTTTCCTGCTGCACCGAAGGTTAAAACAAGGCAGAATTAGAAGTAAAAGTATACGAGCTCGATCCGAGCGTCGGATCTTTTACCTAATAAAGTCTTTTGCGGCGAGCGATTTCGAAAGGAGATTACAATTGATAAAACCATTGAAATCAATGATTCGACAGAAAACACGTAATTTAATCAAGCCCGCTCGCGAGCGCCCGCATTCAAAAGTCATCGCTCATTATCTAGCCGATCGACGAGCGCGCCGCGAAATCAATATCCCCGTTGCGAAGCCCGACGCACCGCGGGCACACGCCGAAAAAGTGCGACGAACCCGCGACGAGAAAAAAGCGAAGAACCTCGCGATAAATCATCGTCGCGGCGCAGTCGAACGAGCGCTCCAGACAATGGTTAAACAGATACAAACAGCGCCGGCGATTTATTGGCGCGCGGCGGCGCGTCATTGTTCGGGCGTGTGCGCGCGTGCAGGGGAGAGTGCAAGGCGCCTTATCTCCCGGCGTCGATACGAAAATCGCCGGCTCCCGCTTCGCGCGCTCATTGTTTCGCATTTTGCGCCTCTCCCGGCTCCCCTTATCGTCCTCCTTTATCGGCGCGCGCGTCCGCTCCTCTCGCTCGCTCGCTCGCTCCCCACCCCCGCAGCTCCGCGAGCGCGCGACGAGCTTAGCCCGCGCGAAGGACAATAGATTTTCCGAGAGAGCCGCTCCTTAGCCGCGCGCGAAGGATGCAAGGCGGCGGAGTAGAGCGGCGCGGCATTGAAAAATATTTATTGGGGCCCCGGCCGACGGCGGTCGCCGCGCGATTTTTTGATCGAGGGTGGGAGGCGCGCGCGGCTCCGCTATCGCGCGCAGGTATTAGTCATCGCGGCTATTTTTGCTCCGGTGAAGGGGACGATATTTTTTTTTTTTTTTTTTCGCGCGCCTAGCGACGCGAGAATTAATGCCGGCGGTAATTGCGAGGCGCGCTCGCCGTTGTTTAGTTGATTAACGCTGGCGATGCGCCCACGCCGGTGGGACTTTCGGTTTCGCGTGTATGTATGCGCGCGTTTATTGAAATGCCGCGCCGCTGACGGCGAGAGCCCGAGTAAAAATTCGAGCTTAATTAACCGGCAATTATAGTTTCACGGGGAAGTGGGTCACGCTGACGAGACCTCGGTCCTCCGATTAATTATAATAGGATACGCGTTTAATAATCAAACGCTGATACGAGCGCCGGGTGCATTATTAAAAATAGAGAAGAGCGCGCGATCGATCAGCGAGGTCGTTAATTATTTACAACGTTCAAAAAGCGCTTTGTTTGCTTTTTTACCGATAAAATAGCTTGTCGAGAAAAAGGGAGGAAATATCGGTCTCTCATAGTCAAAGTGGCCGACCGCGTGAAGTAGCCCTTCGAGGGTCCCAAAATAGTCGGAACAATTTAAACATCCGGTATATGCGGAAGGGTTACCTTCCAAACTCGTCGAAGGGCCCGGCCGACCCTCCAAAAATGAACCGCGCCCGCGGCACCGCCTCGTTTCTCGATCGAAAGCAAAATAAAAAAAACACGCTCCAGCGACGCGACAATCAGCGGCAAAGCCGGATGACACGGGCGAGATTGCGGGGGAGGCGCTGCCACCGGGGGATTCCCCTCCGGAAATTTGAGCTAGTCGAATTCCAGCGAAGATCGGGCGCCAGGTATAGCGAGGAAACGAGAAAACGCGAGGGGGGCGGGGGGAGCGTTATACGCGCGATCCGCGGAACTCGACCGCACACGGCTCGCGTGTGCACGAACGAGGGAGCGAGAGAGACGGCGAGAGAGGGACCGTAGGCGGAGGCCACGTGTCCGTGACGGGAAGCTGCGAGAGAGGTGGTCTGCGGTTATTTCGGTGATTGCTTTTATCGCGTTGGCAACAGTGTGTGACCTCTCTTCCACACGCCGCCGCCTCATTTCTCTCCCCCTTTACCCCTCCTCCCCCCTGCCAGCTCCCCCCGCACCGACGGCTTTTCCTCCTTTTTCCCTCGTGTTTTCCATCAGCCTTCCCCCGCCGCCCAACCTGCATCGATGCGGCGCACCCGTCCCCCTCGGCCGTGCGCGCCGACCTGCGGGTGTGTGTAAGCAGATAGGTGTGCGCGCCTGGGGCTGGGTGGCGGCCGGGGGCCCGGGGGGATAAAAAGTCGAAATAATTCGCGTGTCACCTTTTTTCACGCTTCCTCGCCCGGCCGCCTTTGCTCTTCGATTCCCGGAGCCGCGCCTCGTTGCCCCCGGACGGTCATTTCCCCGCGGTTCTGGCCAATTTGCGAATGATTCTCCAAACGCGTTATTTAGTTTTCCTTTTTTTCTCTCTCTTATAGCCCGGTATGCGCGTCGCGTTCGTTCGCCTCATGAATGAGTGACGAGGTGTTTTGTAAACAATGGTCAAGCTGTGTTTTATTTTTCGAATTTATTTTGACAAACGCTTTGCGACCCGCTCATATATTACTTCCGCGGGATTAAATTATAGCAGTGAATTTGTATCTATTATTTCGACGAATGCTTTTTTCGGGTGCATTTTATCATCGCCAAAGTAAAGCGTCATAATTGAAATATGTACAGCGTGTTCGGAAGTTTGTCACATTAATTTAACGAATATATTAAATTAATTCCGCGTGCGCATAAGTACGCAAAAATATCATTTATCGTGGAAAAAGTTAATTGCGCGGATAAGCCTGCCCGTCCCCGTTTACGCGTTATCGATGTAAACGCAAACATCGCCCTAATCAGTCCATTCTTCTCAAGCGCCTCGGTTTCTTTCGTTTCGCCACCGCAAGCAACGACTCCCTAATCCCCTTATCTCGTCGTCACCTCGTCGGCGGCCTAACGAACGGTAAAAAATGCAACTGCACGCCTCCTTTGCCGCGGCCACGGCGCTCCCCTCCCCCCGCGCGGATTCCTAAATTTCCCTCCCGGTCGCGTGCGCGTCTCGTTTGACGGCGGGTCGTCCTACGCGCTCGCTCCCGGCTATCGTCCGGGGAATGCATTAGAGGCCGGCGCACACGGCCGCGGGTAAAAGAGGAGGTGGCAACGTGGCCAGCACGTACGTGTATACGTGCACGCGGTGCGGAGCGCGGGGGGAGGGCAAAGAGAGCCGGCCGAGAGAGGAGCTTCTTTTCCTGGGTTCCCTGCCGCATATCTGCGGCCTCGCCTCGTACGTTGCACTGTGCGACGACGACACTCCCGCTCCCTTCTCCCTCCCTCTCCCTCCCTCCCTCCGCCTCCCCCTCGGCCCGCGCTCCGGGAAAATAACCCGTTTACGAGGTGGCGGCGACGCGAGCTGCTCCTGGAAATTGGACGAGGCGCCCCCCGGATCCCCGAGAGTGCGTGCGCGCGCCCCGCGATCGAACTTCGGAATTTTCGGACCCGAGCCGGCTAATAATAGTCGACTTTCCGTGCGCCCGCGTTTTTATCGCGACCCGGAGGAAAAGGATGAAAGGAGGAGGGAGAGAGAGGACGGGCGCGCGGCGCGGCGACCGGTTATCTTTAGAATCCATTATGCGAGGGGGGAGAGAGGCGCGCGCTCGCTCGCTCCCGGCGGCGGCGTTTTCGCATGAAATACGAATTTGTCTACCTTGGCGCTGCGAGAGAGGGAGAGGGAGAAAAAAAGAGAGAAGCGAGCGGAGGAGGAGGAGGAGACGAGCGAGCTCGGCGGGTTCTCCCGTCGAAAAAGCGGAGACGCGCCGCGCGAGAAAAGGGACAAAAAGGAGGCTGCTGCAGCGCGAGAAGAGAGACGAGCGGGAGAAAAACGAGGCAGAAAAGAAGGCGAACGTCTTACTGCTCGCGCTCCGGCTCTCCGCGCGATCATCAGAGAGGAGCGGGGGGCTCGCCCCCTCGAAAGGTCGGGCCGGGAGAGCGCGAGGAATAAAGCGCGCGAGGAAGAGCCGCGCGCGCGGGCGCAAGCCGGGAGAAAAGGAAGAGGAGAAAAAAGAGCGAAGGCGGGGACTTTTTGCAGCATCACGAGTCCACGATGACGAGGACGATAAGGGGGGCCGGCGGGGGCGGCGGCGCTCTCTCGCGCGCCAGCGGGAGGAGAGGGACGGCCGCGCTCGCCAAAGTGGTAGTGGTGAGAGTCGAGAGTCGCCCGAGAGAGCCGGGAGCGCGAGAGCCGGCAGTCCGGCGAGAGAGAAGGACGGACGGGGCGCAGGGGGAAGGAGGGCCCGAGTGTACTAGGAGACGGGAGTAATGGGGAGGAGGGTGAAAAGGGAGGCGAAGGGAGAGCGAGAGAGCGGGCGAACCTCCCGTTGCGCCCGTACTGGACTCGGCCGTTCGTTTCCTTTTTCTCGCTCGACGCGCCGGTAGCTGCTGTCGTTCCGTTCGCTCCTCTCCCTCTCGCTCCTTTTTTTGCGCCGGCAGCGCGCTCGCCGCTCTGCGAAGGGAGCGAGCGAGAAAACGGAGAGAAAAACGAGGCAAGGGCTGCGCGCGCGCGGCGAGACGGCGGAAAAAAGGAGGAGAGCGAGAGAGAGAGCCCCGCGAGCGCGCCGGAGGTGAGAGCGTAAATCCATATAGGGGTGGCCTGCGCCGAGGGGTTAGGGGAGAGGGAGCGGAGCCCACCGCCGCCCGCCCAAGGCTTTCACCGGCCCCCACGGCGCGGCTCGATCGCCCGATGACACACTCGCTTCCTTCTCTCGCCGGCCCTTTTTCGAGCATTGTTCCCGCCGCGCGCCGAAAGCGGATACGCGCGAAATCGAGTGTCAAGAAGGGGGGAGGCTCGAGCGCCCGGGGGGGAAAAGTTCCGCGGACGGTGGCCTCGTCACGGCTACGCCTCGACTTCCAATTTCCAAGCCGACCGGCTCTGTACGCGTGCGTGCGAGCCCGCGCTTTTTAAACTTGCCCGCGCGCGATCGAAGGTGCTCCGGCCGCGAGCAAACTGTTGCTCATTAGACGCGGCTTAGAGCCGCCGACGGCGGATTCCACTCCTCGGCTCGTGATTCATCAACAAATCGATCGCTTTTCAATGACTGTGACATCGCAATTTCTGCTCCGTGATTCAATGCTAAAAAGTCCGCTCGACGCAATATTTTCATTGATAAAAACGATAAGCATCTTCGATCCGGCTCTAAATGCGTACCGTTCAGTGTGTACATCTGTTATTCATTCAATACGTGCACATCTGTTACGAAATCAAAAGTAGCAGAAATTTTCGCGCAAAAATGCATCTCCGGCGCTAAAAATAACGATCTGCTCCGATTTCGTATCAATCCTCGGGTGCAGAATCAGCGCAGCGGCAAGTCTTTTTACGGGCGAGAAGCCTGCTGGGGCCTGGCAAGTGAATCGGAATTCCGACTCCGAAAAAAAGGCATCCATTCATCTTCCACTCAATGACACCGCGGCGGCTCGTAACCGGCCGCTGCAATCTCAATTAACATCTCGTCGCCGATCGTCGGAAGACACGTCGGGGGCGACGTCCCCGCGCCTCCTGGAAAATGATTAAAAGGCATGAAAGGCGCGCAATACCGAATCCCCCCTCCCCCCTTCATCCCTCTAATCTCTCTCGCTCCGAGAGCACGTGTGCACATCCCGGCGCCCCCTCCCCCCTCTCCCTTGTTTGCGACGACGAGTGCTGGCGCCCCTTGCGGTACTGCTGCGCCTAGCCCCGCCGCCCCCGCCGAGAGAGCCCGAGGCTGCTCGCTCGCTCTCTCTCGCTCCGGCTCCTCGTGTGACGCTGACAGGCCCTTGGTACACACATGTACACTCCGGGGCTCTACCTTAGCGCGAACGGGGGGAACGGGGGAGCGAGCGAGAGAGCGCGAGGAGCGGGGATAGGAGCCTAGAGGGCAGAGAGTGCTCCGAGAGCGGCCAGCGGCGCGTTGGTGGGGCGGGGGGAGCGAGCGGGGGGACGTCGGTGCCGCCGCCGCCGCCGCCACCGCGGCACGTAGAGTCGGCCGCCGCTGCCGCCGCCGCGCCAGTTCGCCGTGAGCGCTCGTCACGCGAGGTCATCGCACTGGCTTCCGCGTCGCCGAGCGCGATCGCACGCACACCGTGTGACAAAGGAGCGCGGCCGCGTTCCGCACGCATTCGGCGCCGACAATCGCGCCGGTACAGTCAGCGAGGGCCACCACCGAATCGCCGAGGCGATCCCCGCGCGGCACCCGCACCCGGAGCGACGAGGCAGCCGCAGGGTGTTATTGTTGTTTGAATAAAACAGCGCGAGAGGAGGCGGGAGAGAAATTAAAAAGGAACAGTGACGGGGAAGTTTTTGCGCCAGTGGGGGAGCACGGCATGTGTTAAAAGTCTGGCGTAAAAGCCGAGGAGAGCGCAGACGACGGTGGTGGCACATTTGTATTGCTCTCGCGGTTTTGTTTTGCTTCTCCGCCGCTGCGCTCGGCCCGTACAGCGGGGACCGGCAGCCGCGCGATTGGCCGGCCGCGCGCCACCTAAGACGGAGACGGGGCTTCTCGCTCCGCCGGACGAGGGACAGAGAGCGGCCGCGCCGAGGAGGGAGCGGGCCGCCCGAGGAGGATTTTCCACTCGCGAGCGAGCGAGCGAGACGGCGATAGGGGACACGCAGGCCTGAATATGTCCGCGAAGCGAAAGGCCACTGCCATCATGCAGCACCACAAGGTGAGTAACGATCCTTCCTCGCGCTCCTTCTTCCCTCCGTCCCTCCGCGCCGCCTCTCTCCTCTTCCTCCTTTTGCCTCGTCGTTTTTTTTATTATTATTTTCGCCTCCTTCATTTTCGCCGCTCCGGTCGCTCCCCTTTCCTCCTCCACCTCCGCCTCCTCGTGCGTGGATTCTTTTTGAGCCCGTGTGCGCGCCTTCCCTTGTACGGTGCCGCAGCCGCCGCGGTCGTTTCAACTTTTACTCCACCTCCCCCTCGCGCCTCGCTCCTTCTCTCTCCCGGCCGTTCCGCCGCTCCCCTCGCGCTCTATCGCCGAGCGGCTATCTGCCTGCCTCTTTCTCTCTTTCTCTCTCGCTCGGAGCACATACAGTCCTCTCTTTATCGCCGCCGCCGCCGACGACGTCGACGACGACTCATTCACACAACTCACGCGACTCCCACACACCAGCGCGCGCCGGTATCACACGGACGAGGCGCGCACCGGGGCCTTGGGCTCTGCGGGGGCTTCCTTTTTTTTGCGCTCTGGGCTCGGCCACTGCGACCGGGGAGGAGGCGCTCTTTTCCTTTTTTTTTACGGGAATCTGGTTTTTTTCGTCGAGGAGGCCGGAGTCGCGGAATATTGCGCGCTATCGCGGAGATCGCGGCTTATCGCCCGTAGGCGCTCCGAATTATTTATGTCGCGGCGGACGGGCGCGTTGTCTAGCCCGGGAGACAAGTGTGATAGATGAGTCGCGATGGAAACGCTACGAATTAGCCCGTTTGTCATTGCAGCCGCCTCTCGAGGCTCCTCGTTGTTTTGCATTCTCTCGACGCGCTGCACCGTGCGCCTCGGCTGCTGCCTGCCCTCGTCGTGAATTTTCCGCCGTCCAACTCCAATTCCTTGTTTACCTTTCCGGAGTGTACACAGCCTTCCTTTTTTTGCATATACGCTAAGCACTCGAGGACAACTTTTTCAGTCAATTTTCACTTTTACTCCGCTCGGCAGTTTGCTCTTCATTAAGCCGACGAGATACGGACGACGGGGGGAGGCGGAGGTGGGGGAGAAAAAAAAGCGATAGCGAGCGAGCGACCGAATTCCCGCGCGCGAGATTCGGCGATTCAAACGGCGCGCCGATAAATTATCGATGCAACAGTTGCGTTCGCGCGGCGGCGCGCTAGCTCCCTCCTCCTCCCTCGCGGCGTGTTTGTCGATTTGATCGAAAAGCATTAGACGGCGCATAGCCGCGTGCCCCGTTATCGTCGCCACGTGCAGAGAGGAAGAGAGAGAATCGACGCTGCACCGCCAAACTCTTACGTCATCCCCTCGTCGATTCGCCCTCCCCTCGCCGTACTACCCCCCTCCCCGCTCCCTCCCCCCTTCTCGTTCTAGCTCTGTTGGTTTTTTCTTCCCTCTCTTTTCTCTGTCTGTGTGTGTCTCGTCCCGTCTCTTTTGTACTCTTCGCACGGACGATCCGTGGCAAACCTCGTCCGTTTGTTTTCGCACTCTTCGAAAATTTGCGTTTCATTTGCCAGGATAACGACGAATTCGAAATCACTTTATTTTTACGATTGATGATTTAAATGTGCATACATGAATGCGCTATCGTGTTTTCCCGATAATCTTTTGCATGCGCTCGGATCTCTTTAAATTTGGATACGCCGTTGACGTTCGAGCGCCAAAAAAACTTTCGATAAAAACTCCCTCCTCGATGCGTAAATTATCGGCAAAAAAGAAGACCCATTGACGTACATCCAATTAATTAGAATCACCTCGTAACAGTCATCGCTGCCCCGCTAAGTTTGCTAAAAGAACAAAACGGCAATTTTTGATCGAATCGCGCGCGCAGTATTTATAGCCGAGCCGATATGCCGATAAGGCAGCGCAAAAAAAGGAGAACGAGGGGGGAGGGGAGTCGGTGCGCGGTGCACTCGGCGAAAATGAAGATCGGCGTGCGAGCGTCAGCTCCGGCTAATTCGCGGATTCGCGCAAGCGGAGTATAGGCGCCGGCGTTAAATCGGGAGCCGTAAATACCTCGGATCCTGGCGCTCGCCTAATTTGACTAATGCGAGGACTACGGCAGCGCGCGGCCCACTAAATCGATCAAATCGCGGCCGGGCGCCGCGCGCGAAGTCGAGCCGCTCGCTCCCGAGCAAATTGAGGTAGGTTCGGCGCCCCCCTCCCCCCTCCTCTATATAGCCACTCCCTCCCGGACTCTACTCTACGTGTCCCTTATTCCGCAACGAGATCGCTTTAAGTGCCTCTCGATTTGACTTTTGAGCCCGTCGCGCCGCTGCGCTAATGGGATTTAGTCGCCGGCGAAGCCACCGGGTATAGTCGCGATTAACCGTTTCTTCGCGGATTAATGCGCGTCAAATTCACTGAGGCTCCAGTGAATTTGGCCGGGAGAACCCCGAGCTAACGACGTTGCGGAGCTTCGTAAAATAATTTGGAGCCGCACCGCCGGAGTTCACTCGAGCTCCGAATGACACGTTAATGCCGTGCGATCGCTGCATAAAATTGATTCGCACCAAGTAAAAATTGCATGTAATTGCAATGCGTTAAAAATGATATTTCAAATGGAATAAATGCAGGCGCGAGCATTGGAAATGAATTTTCCGTTCCCACGGTGCAAACATTTAGCCGATTAATGTTTACAAACTGTTTTTCTTTTTTTTTTTAACTTTTTTTAACTCGTATTTCTATGACGCATTGCGTTATAACTTTAAATCAATTTCAATGCTAAGCGCGAAGCTCGTTTATCGCTTAGTTTAATGTTTAAACAAACGCTAATTTCCACGATTTATCGTGCCCTCGTGAAATTTATGCCTCGGCGCCGGGAAAGAGAAAAAAAAAGGCAACGAGTTGGCCAAAATTACGAAGAATACACGGCGCGACGCGGTTGTGCAAGCCGACTGTGCCCGAACAATGTGTCAGCGACCATTGGCGCGGCATAATTCCCCGGCGCACCGCATAGCTTATACATGCGTACCTCTCGCGGCGCTTGCACACACGCTCACGCACACATCCCCGCTGGATTTGCGAAATTTCTGCGAGGGACTGTACTCGTTTCTATTCAGGGTCGGCCGCTCGAGGCACAGCGGGATTGTTGCTTGCAATTCCTCAAAAAAAAAAAAGAAGAAAAAATCGGAGAGGAGAGAGAGCGAAAAAGGGAGCGCGAGTCCGGCGCTTTTCAAAATCGCACGGGGAAAGTTTATTAGGCCGACTGTTCGGGCGCGATCGGTCCCGCTCGCGCATCATTAGCCGCCGCGCAAATGTTTGCGAGACATAAAATCCCCGAGAGGAAAAGTTAATGGCCCAAGGCCGGTGCGCGCTCTTTGCGCCGAGGGGAGAGTGCGTTCGCGGCTAATGAAAACATATTCGTCGAGGAGACGGGATTTTCCTTATTATCCCCGAGATGTCGTGAGAAGATGCGACCGATAAGCCCGCGGGGGGGATACAAAACGTGAGAGGCGCGGTGAGCCGTGGCCGCGCGTTAATGCGCTTGTTTCACTGCGCTCCGGTTTTACGTTCTTTTGTTGGCGCCCGCGGAGCCGCGCGCGGCTAGGTCGCCGGCGATTGGAAAACATTAACCCTGAAACGTATCTGGAAAAAAATTGAGGCGTGCGTGGACTAGATAAGACAAGCCGCGTTTGATTCCCGCGATATCGGCCCGCGCGCCGAGCGTGTGTTATACGATCTATTGAACACCGCTAAATCTTTTTCTTCCTCGAAAGCGGCGAACGATTTTTTTCCCCTTTGTTCGCTAATTGACCACGGTTTATTGATTTTCCGATGTCGCGCGTTATCTTATCGCTGAAATATAGACAATTTAATCGCACGAAAGTCATAATTTATAATGTGGTTGATAAAAAAAAAGTTACGTAAACGAAATAAGTATGTAGGTCAGGTGCATAGCGATCGAAATCAATCCCAAAATTAAATGTTGGGAAAAAAAATTTGATTTCATGTTATATATTTACTATCGTTAAGCAACCATCAATTGAAAAGCGATAAAGCTTACATCCAGGCGGGCATTTTTCACGTACGCACTCGACCCCCCGAGTAATTTGTGAATTCGCTCGGCCTTATCGTCGCCCATCCACAAATCAATAACTTTTCCGAGGCTCGGTCGCGTGTCCGGAGCCTCGGCACAGCATAATTGTCGAAAATTTTCGAGCGAACGCATTCGGACGCACTGGTCCGTACGTGCGTATTTACGCATTACCTTCTACCCCCCCCCGTCACCCGCCGGCGATAAAAGTGTATAGCGCGTGAGTCAGCCCCCGATGACTCGGGGTCGCGCAGTTGGACAAATGGGGGTACCACCGCCAGCGGCTCCCAGATGCGCGCAGCGGGGCCGGGGGCTATCGGCCCCGAGCCTAGAGGACGTGAAAAATCGAAGCGTGTCGTCGGGCGCCCCTCGCTGTGTCTTCTCCCCCCTACTCCTTCCCCGAGATAGCGGGGCCGGCCAGCAAACCGGGGGCCGAGTTATGGATCGAGCCCGGGGATCAGGTATACCGGGCGAGCGAGAACCGGGCCGACAGTTAGCCGAAATTTCGCAGCGCTCGCTTCCTTTTTTTTCCTTCTCTCGTCTCTCGCTCACCTTCCGCCATCGCCTTGATTGCGAGGCGCGCGCGCGAGAGTAACGGACCGGCCGAGCGAGACAAAGGCGAGAGATCGATAAGGCGAAACCGGAGTTCCCTCTTGGCCACGGCGACACGCTGCACACACGAGCGCGCGAAAAGTCCGAAGAGGCGGAAGGGAAAAACGCGCGGCGGGAGGGGGAGAGCGGGAGAGCTTATCGACGCGGCTACCTCGCGGTGTGCATGTGCACGGCGCGCACACACCGCGGGAGAGTGGCCCGAAGTGCGCTCTGTCTCGCTCTCTGCGGCCGGACGGTTATATAGCCTGCGCCCGATGTCCTCTTTGAGCGGCAGGCGGAGTAGGCGTGTGTCGATAGCGCGCCGAGAGATCTCCGCCGCGTCCCTCTCCTCCCCCCCTCGGCCCCTCCCCGCGGCTGATTCAGGGAGCCATCCATGTCAAGGCGCACCGCATCGCGCGCGCCGCCGACCGAGAGCCTCTGATGCATGGCCACACGCAACGTCCTGTACACTCTTTTTGCGAGCCGCGCCGCACGCACACAGCCGCCCGGGTGTAATACGCGCGCACGACAGAGCCGCCGCCGCCGCCGCGCTGCTCACGGACGAAAAACGCGCCGAGAGAGCCGGATGGAGCGGGAATTCGTTTCACCGAGCACGCCGACTTGTTATTCCGAGCTATGAGCCAGCGCGCGCGGCTGCGCTATGCGCCGGAATTTTTACCCCCGCTTTTTTTTTCGCCGAGTAATCGGATATTGTTGCAGCTTGTTGATATTTCCCAGCGTGAATTTTTAGCCCCCGCGAGCGGAGATATTGTTTAATGTTTTACCTATATACGCGCTCCGCGCTCTTTCCGGGTACACACCGGTGTTTTGCAACGCGCGTAAAAAATACCGTAATTTTTGCGCCGGATCGTTTCCGCGGAGCGACAAAAAGACCGGCGCTCGCGGACAGGACGAAAAAAAAAGCGTAGCGGAAACTGCTAAAATTAGATCGGTGCACAATACGGTACACATAATTGTCGTTATCGCGTTACACGATAAACGTAATAGAGCGATAAAGTATAATTACATTAGAATCACTCCGGCCGGACCCCTGTCTTCCCAATCATCCAGTTGAGGTGAAATTGCAATTGATGCACCCGACCGCAGCTACACCACCGCGTAATCAGCCCCTCGACGGTGTGCGTACGCGCGTCCCCGCTGCGGTGCGTTCTTAAAAACGAGAGAGAAAAAATGAATTCGCGCACTCCGAGCTTTTTGCCCGCGTGACTCAGCGATAAAAAGGCGAGTGCACGCACTTACCGAAAGTACCGGCGCGAGTCGGCCGCGGCGCCTAATTGGCCGTGCGCCGGGGGAGCGGAGGCCTCGCTCGTCGAGTCATTGTCTCGGCGCCTCCGGCCGAGCGGCGAATTCGCCGCGTTCCCGAAAGTGTGTCTCCAGGTTGCCGAACGGCCGAGCGGCGCGATCGCGCGAAGAAGGGGCACGCGATTAAGATCGATCCGGGCGATAGCGCGCACACCGAGCGCTCCCCTACACTCGGCGTGTATACATGTACACTCTACTCTCTTTCGCCGCGTCGCCCGCCGGCTCCGCTCTCTATCTCGTTATCTCGCCGCGTACGTGCGGCGCGGCCCGGCGTCGCGCAAAAAAAGCTCGATGTTGACCCCTGCACTTACCGCTTTCAACGTGTAATTGGGACACCGCGTGAAATATTTTATACACTCTCGCGCGCGACTTCCTCTTCCTTTTTTTCGATGCGCCGCCGCTTCGCTCCGCGTAAATATTTTAAATTTCGCGGGCTCTCGACCGCTTCGGGTTTACAGCGAGGTAAGGGAAGTTATTTGACGTGCGACGAGCGGTTTTCTGGATAGCGGATACTGCAATATTAATCTTCTTTTTGCATGCCGGCGATTGGTTACTCAAAATAGTTTCTTAATTTGGATTTATAATTAAAACGAGGAAAATGAATATTTTATTACGATATTTGCGGTTGTTCAATCCTACCTTTTACAATTTTAAAACATGTTTTATACCAAATTATTCAAAGTTATGTTTATTTTCTATTTAATTGCCGCTAAAAAAGATAGTGGATCATACTAAATGACACTTTAGAAAGGCAGGAAATTCAGATGACATTTTAATTATTCAGAAAATTTATTATTAAATTTAGCAGAATAACGTTTTTAAGTAAACACTATCGATTCTACATTAACCCTAGTCGCTTAGATTTTAAAACAAAATAAAACGATTTTTATCGCCGTCCTCGGTCAATACCAGAAATCCCAGCCGCACGCAAAAAGCAGCAGCAGCATCAATTATTCGAAAACTCGGCTCTAAATGCATTCGAATCAAGAGTCGCGCTCGAGCCATTAGCCGTCCGCCCGGAGTTCCGACTTTTCGCCCCCGCGGTCTATCATCTTCGTCGCTCGCAGCTCGAAGAGCCAGTCGATTCGGAGGGGGAGGTAGGGGGACGCCCGGTCGTCGATGGTACCCGCACGCGGCGCGCGACGGACGATAGTTTATTCAGCGGATTATCGACGGGTGGTGTGTGTGCCGGCGCACCGGGGCTGGGTTAGGCTAGCCGGCGTGCACCGCGCGGCCCGGCTAAAAATAGCCCCCGGCGAAGGCCCGCTAGCGGGATCGAGCTCGCTCCGTCTCTCTCCTTCCATCGCTCGCTCCCCCGCGCGAGAGCGCGACCATTTCGAATTTACTCGGCAAAACAGCGCGCGGCGAGGTCGACCCGTCGAAAAGCCGCGCACGCACGGCCTTTCCCGCGCATCGGTTTTGCCCGCTCTCCACGGTTATGAGGCTTTTTTCGCGCTTCCACCTCCCTCCGGCGCCGGGATTCGCCGATCGTGATTTTTTTTTGCCTCTTTTTTTTGCGCGGGGAAGAGCGCGCTGACTCGAGGGCGTGCTCCAAAAATGATACCGCGCTTCGATTTGTCGCTCTTTTTGGAGGGAGCGAGAGGACGGGTAAACGCTTTGAACGGTTGGAATGCGGAGATGATTTTTTTTTTTGCGGGGAATATTGAAGTTGATTCCGCTTATTATTAAAGGCTCGATGGAAATTGCGACTTTTTTGCGTTTTTTATAGAATCAAAATTTCATGATTTGATTAGAATGATTTGCTACACAAGATTATTTTCACAAAACTGTTGATCATTTCAATTTTTTTTTTAAATAATTAAAATATAATTTTTCATAACAGTCATATCGTTCAATTACCAAAAAATAAAGTAAAAGATGTAGGCGTACATTCACCCGTCAATGCATCGTATGAAAAAGTAAAACTCAAACAGTGCCCTCGTATAAGAATCACCGGACGGACGTGCAAATAGTCCGGGCCGGTAAGAGCAACGGCGGGTGATAGTCACGCACGCCCGCAGGAGTCGGCGGCGAACGAGGAAGTGGAGTGCAGCGAAGTTGGGCTCGGAGCGAGAGGGAAGTGAGATTTCGCGCGAATCGATGGCTAATAGCCACCCCGGCTGTAATTAATGCAACAAGTTGATACCTAACACTTATCCGCGGCGGTATGTCGGAACCGGGCTTTAAGCAACACACTCGACGAGAGCCGCGACAGTATCGCCTATCCGATACGAATCGCTTCGCCCGCTCGCCCTCCTATCTCTTTCTCTCTCTCGTTCGTCGTCGTCTTTATCGATCTCCCTCCCCCCCCCCACCCCGCGGGCCTGACTCTTTAATTTCTCATCAGCCTTCTTGCCCACAATGCCTTCGCAGCTTCGGGGAGCTTGCAGTTTCTTCCTCCTACTCCTCTTCCGGTGGCTGTTCCCCTTCTGTCGCCGCTTTTCCGCGCGCTAATTATAAATTGATTTTCGAAATTTCTTTCTTACTTGGCAGCTTTTTATCGCCGCTCGTCCGGCTCGGTCGGAGTTGGACGATGCATTAAGGCAGCTCGAGCTTTTTTTTGGGCGGGAATAAATGAATTTTGAATATTTATATGCAGCTGCCGGGGCGTACGATTCTGTCACGTTCACGTGCATGTGGGCACTGCGGACATTTTTGCTTTCAGACGAAATACGGGTCAGGCTGCTTGATGGATTTAAATTTGACCGCGCTTGAATCATTTGTTCTGGGGATATTTAGATTCGCATTTTAATTAATCCGTTTTCGGAAAAATTTGAATTATTGATTGAAATTCGCTTGTATTTTTAAATGAAAATTCAGCCACCTACGAAACTAGCAAAAATATGATCGCTTCACACAAAGTGGTGAAATAAATGCTCAAATGTCGATACAATGGATTATTGCTAATTTATGTATATACAAATGAAAATTTTAAATTGCCACTTCCAGTCATCGGAATAGTTTAATCGAAATCAACGCTAACGTTACAATGAGCTCATTGATAAAACTAAAAAATTTGCTGATAAATTTAACATTACGAAATAAATTGGAGTTTCGCTATAAATAAGTCAAAATCACCTTTCCTCCTCGCGTTCATTATACGCGCCGAAAATAGAATTACGCGGTGGGCGAGGAGGGAGGGGGCGTCCGGCCGTCCGGGCGGCGGCTCTCTCCCGATCGGGTCGACGAATTTTTGTGTATATGCACCGCTGCCCAGCGAGCCTGCCCCCCTTCCCCCTCCCGCCCCCTCTCCATTCATTATTCTCGCGCGCACAGGCCTTGGCTCTCGCGCGCGCCCGCGCTAAATGCAGATTGCGCTCGCGCGCTCGCTCGCTATATATATACGCGGGGGCTTATCGTAAACTCCGGCGCTCTCGCTGGTCGTTACACGCGCCGAGCATAAAAGCTCGAATATCTGCATGCATGCGCCGCTGCTACACGCGGCTTTGCCCGCCCCCTTTTTCCCCTGTCCGGCCGCCGCCGCTCGCGGCTTGTTCAATATTTCACCTCGATGATGACGTCGATGACGGGGGCCGGAGAGGGGCGGGGGC
>UXGC01001070.1:0-36437 GCA_900480045.1 Eurytoma adleriae
GTGGAATACGTTGCTCGCCATGGTAAAAATTGTTTGAGGGCTCCAGTAGTGGATTTGCCTTGGTGGCAAGCGCAATTACTTGATGTCTATGGTTTTCTTTTACTCATACTTGTCATCGTGCATTGCATTCTTAAAATAATTTTCAAGAAACTATTAAGTTGTTGCCGATCTACACCGGAGTACAAAAAGAGTAAAAAAGTAAAAAGTAATTAATAAACAACATTTCATTTAGTTTTATAGTGACGTAATTCATAAATTATATGTATTTTCACATGTACATTTTATACTTCGCATTTGCATCTATATCTTTTTGTAATTATTTAGTTAAACCATTTACCCATAAAACTCTATGTAAATAAATATTTTGTGTTAACTTTTATGTATACTTTAATAATACAAATTAATGTACATACGGAAAAAATGATAAGTAAATTAAGAAAAGTACGCTTTAAATAATGATATTTCTTCCTGGAAATATGAGTAAAAACTTTTTAAGGATTTAGGGTACAAGAATAAAAATCCATTGCAAATCGATACATAGTGTATTAAATAGATAATTGTATGGTACAATGATTAATAAAATAACATTATACACAAAACAAGTATGTATATATGTATATTATCTACATTCATGTAAAAACACCTTTGTTGGGTAACGACCGCTAATATGGCGACTGAGGCTCACCTACTTTCTCACTCGTTCTCTCATACTTTTTTTATTTCTTTCGCTCTATCTCGCTTTCTCACTAAACCTTCTCTTCTAAATACAATGTTAGATCTTCTAGAATCGACATGATCCTTCTCTAAAAGAAGTGTATTAGTTGTTTTAGCAAGGCAACGACCACAGGCACTAAAATAAACGTCCGTCACAGCAACACTAACGTACCGTGTACACGTCGAATTTTCTTTTTCTCCTTTATTTTGACCAACGAAACGATCGGTATAATTTGGTTCGCATTCTAAACGTGGATAATTTTTTGGTTTCTTGCGTTAAAAAATATAATCGATTCGAGAAAGTTTGACACATCAAATTCATACGTTGGCAAAAGATTGTACAAAAAATTTTAATTACAAATCCTCGTAAGAGCGCGTACACGTGTACAAGGAAACTATCGAAATTTTTCTGCTTTATCTAAAAAATGTGTAAATTACTACTTTTCGGGATAAAAAAGGGTTATTGCTTTTCTTCGCCTTCCACTATGTCGAATTACTTTTACTTCTTCGATACAAAAGAAACAGTTAACGCAGTAACGTTCGTATATGTACATATTTGAAAAAATGCTCAAATCAGGACGACCGAAAGCCGAATATTTTTCGCTTCTATATATCGTTTTCACTTCCTCGCTAATATATCAATACTGACGGGCGGTATATCGCTCGAGAATACGTCAAAAATCTAAATTAACGAAGACTTTAATGGGTTCGTATAAACTTAACGTAAGATCTATCCACAGCTCATTGTTTAGTAAATTTTCTTTTACAGAACAAAATACTTTGTTCATCGAACGGGAGTAGTTGCACATGAATTTGTAGGTTTTACAAAAAAAAAATCTTATCAATGATTAATTGCGCGTTTGAGCGATTAACAAGTTACAATAGAATAACTTTCAACTCTTTGACGTGAACTATTTTTTTTCCATTTTCCTCGATGCTATCTGCGACATTTTTAAAAAGAGACTATCGATTTACCACAAGCGGACGGATCGATGCGAAATCCCACGAATCACCCAATTGTTTAGCTGACTAACTAAAGACTTATATGAAATGTACGTATTTTTCTTCGCTCAGTATGTTGCGCAAACGCGGTTTATCCAACTTTCCTGCGAGGTAAGTTCTGACGAGCTTCCGCCCAATGAAGACAACTCGATTACGTCGCACACCATCGACTGCGCGGTGTTTCTCCAACATGAAAAGAAAATGCGGCAAATAAAAAAATCTGTATGCAATTCGCTATCCCCACGGTTTCATCCGTTACTGGCTTAAATCGCGCTATTGACTAATATTCCGAGTCAGTCGGTAAACTTTAAAAAAAAAAAAGTAAGAATGACCTTGTAAAAACTGTAAAAGATCCGTATAAGTCGGTGAGAAGAAGGAGCGTGTTCGGTTTGAATGTACTGTGCGTTTTCTCAGCAGAAGCTCGTCTCGTATCGCTCTAGAGAATAATGTCTACACTGCCGGCCTCCCACAAGAATCCCGAGCGCTAAGCGCCGGCTCGGCGAGTCTTCTGAGAGAGTCGAGGGGGGCGCGCAGCCTCGATCGGGACCTTCCGCGATCCGAGCCGCGCGCGCGCGCGTCTTGAGAAACCCAGCGGCAGTCGTGCGTGTCCGTCGGCCGGGGAGCCCGTCTCGCGGTTCGAACTTTGTCTCCCCCGGACTCCCGTGGCTCCTCGTCATCCCGTCGCTCGTTCCCCGCGCGACCCCCGCGCGAGGCGAGGCGCCGGGGGCTTCCCGCGCACCGAGAGATTGGCTGTTCGGCGGTGGGGCGCGGCTTACTTCGCGTGCTGCCCGGTGATCTCGCACATGCTGGTGTAGGTGCCGGTCACCAGGCCGAGCACGCCGAACGAGATGATGAAGATGTTCTTCCAGAGCCGCCAGTAGAAGCGGCCGAGGCCGTTCTCCTGCTCCCACACGGTGACCAGCTCGATGATCGAGGGGAACATGAGGCCGAGGGTCGACAGGCACAGCGCGCCGACGAGGGAGATGAACGGGCCGAGATTCGGTATGGCGATGGCCATGCCCACGGTGAAGGTCACGAGGATCACCCGGAGGACGTACTCGGCGATGTGCTTGCGCGAGCCGAAGAAGTGCCTGACGTTCTTCCAGATGATCTCCATGGGCACGTAGAACTGCAGGCCGTAGGTGAAGAAGATCGCGGCGGCGATCATGAGCTTCACCGACTGGCCGAGGACTTGAGTTTGGTCGAGGTTCAGGGTGATGGAGCCCTTCGTGGCGTCGCCGTACCTCAGGTAGCCGAAGAAGCCGACGGTGCTGTACAGGCTGATCACGAAGAACATGCCGATGTTCAAGACGCCGGGGCAGCCGATGAAGTGAGTCGGGGTCTTCATGTTGTTCTCCAAAGGCATGACCTGAAATGAACCATTCACGTTATTCGTCTAGTCATTTTAGGGATTTTTTTTAGATTAGAGTTGCAGTTTGGAAGGTAAACCTTGAATCAATTGGCAATCGATTTTTACAAGGAAAGAATTGTATTTTAAAAATTGCTCTCACTTTTTACAAAAATTGCAGTGTATTATACAATTTATGCTAATAGTAGAATTAAGTGTTAAACTTGGGAAAAAATTACCCACAAACATCGTAAATTTTTATGACCAAATTGCTTTTGCATTTTAAAATGCACCAAAACAACTTCTAGCAAACTAATGGCATGATGCTAAGATTACTATATAAACAGCAATTTTCTAAAAAATATTCTCTCCTTTATAGTAAAATTTGCAATTGTATTGACAAGTTTTATTCTAAACTTATTCCAATTTGTTAGTCTTCTTGGTGAAACATAATTTCTCTAAACTAAAAGAAAATCTACAAACTATTTCTTCAAAAGTATTTTATTGTAAAATGCATTATTTTGAATAAATAAAATAAAATATACTTACAACACCAATGCCTTCTAAAGCGAAAATGGCAATTCCAAAGAAGAGCGGCATCTCAGTTATAGATGAGATTTTCGGAACGGTTGAAACGGACGGCAAGTCCGAAAAAATGTAGTAGAATGTGATTCCCAGTCCAGCTGCAATTAGGCCGTTAGCCACCATCGAGAATGGCGCAAGGTACTTCAAGTTTCTAACGAGAGAAAAGAGCAGTAGAAATGGAAGTAAAATGGCCATATATATCCTCACGTCCCAGTCGTTCTCCATGTAGAAATCGGCCACGTCTTTTACATTTTCTGAGACGAAAACGACGTACACGCAGCAGCATCCTATCAGATCCAGTACCAGAAATGAGTTGATCGTTGCTCTGGAAGGGAAAAGACACGTCGTTAATTGCATGCATACCGTCACTTATAAATTACAGTCGTTCGCCTCGGGCACTAATAATTCAACATTTTTTATTTGCATAAATTGTAAACTACTTATGTATCATAGTCTAGAGTTGAATGCCTTATTCAAATAGAATATTGTTGCAGTAGGCGCAAAGAATTTTTTAATAGAGCAGCTGCCATTGTAGTGCTACAATCGTGGGTCGAAATGCGTAGGACAGTAAAAATAGAATTACCATAATTTGAAAGAGATACGTAATAGACCGTACTTCCTAAGCTGTCGCGATACTTCACATCACATCAAATCATTTTCATCGAGTACAAAATTACACACCTTTATATCACTGAAAAAAAATAGGAAAATCCATTCTAAATAACTTGAGATGGAGAACATACTAGAAAGACGATAACAATTACCATAAATTTTCGAAAAATTATAATTGTTATAAAAAAACGGCAATTATTCCAAAATTTATGGTAATTTTTATAATGTTTCAAGTCTGTCTCCCACCTCTAAGAATCTACGCTAAATTTCCCTACGTTACTTTTTCAGCATACACGAAAATATTTGAAAATCGATGGACTTAAAGCAGCCCAAAGAATCGATTCGAGAGATCATTAATCTTCTCAAATGCACTCGCGTACAATATCCCGCGATATAAAAAAGTAAGCGCCCGCGCGGCGACACTTACTTGGCTAGCCTGGCGTATTTCTGGGCTGGCTCGGGACCAACGAGGAAAGCCGCCTCGGCGACCTCAGCGAAGCCCAAGCTCGGCGTCTGCGTCCGCCTGCACAGCACATGGGCGCACTTGACCAGTATGTGGACGCAGTAGGTGCACACGGCGCCGATGAAGAAGGTGGCGAACAGGCCGAAGAATAGTCCGGCGCTCTTGAAGGCGATCGGCATCGCCAGGATGCCGGAGCCCAGGCTGCCCTTGAGCAGGTGGATGAGGGTGTCCATGTCGCTGGTCGGGTGGGCCAGCTTCCGGTGCTCGAAGGGGTTGTAGAGGGCGGCCTCCTCGTCGTTGGGCCGCTCGACCAGCGGCAGCGTCGAGCCATTCGTGAGCGTCACCGGCACGTCGTTTTTCTCGCACTTGTATCTGCAACACCAGGGTAATTAGTAAGGGCCGCTTCGGGGATGCGTGCATATCCGCGTTTTGCCCTAATCGACCCCCTCGTCTTTTATCATAAGGCTGTCTACCGAGCGAGGGTATCTCATATCTCAAGAATATGCATTGCTTATGAGAGATGTCGAAATATAAAGTTACATTAACTTATTTTCAGTTGTATTGATTTTGTTCAAGATCGAGAGAAACATGTATTATGAAAGCAGTTTGCTTTTTTTTCTTACTAGAGTTTTTTGTTACGTACTGTTAAACGTATTTTAACAAGATTCTTTTATTAGAACAAAGTGAAGCGTATACAGATTGTAGCGTAGCTCGTGGTGCGATTAGAAGAAACAAGGCTCGCGAAGATGCTTTTTATGCCGCAGCTACACGAAAATATCCTCGTCGACTAGGATTTACTTTTACCCGTCGCATTTTCTTTTATATCACTACGAGCACAAAGAAATTTTATATAAAAGCTTGCAATTTAAAGAGTACAGTTATAGGTGAGTACGAACCGATTGATTATGAAAGTGAATCCTAGCTTCGGAAGATTTTGTTATGTAGACGCAGGCCTAAGCAATTAAAGCAGTTAAAATGATCCGCAGCAATGGTGAAAAGAAATGCAACTACAACCACAACCAAATGAAAAAAAAAAGGGTCACTTGCTCGTATTTCAGTACGTCCTCTCTCCTACGTCATCGTAGGTCCATGCACACACACCCAGACGCCCTTCACTCCCCTCAAAGCTCCACGTGCAGTGTGCGAGTTATGAAATCGCCGCGGGGAGCGAAAGCATTTCCGCGATGAAACGCGCCGCCGCGGCGTCCTTTTGCGCTTAATAAATGCGCGCGTGACTGCGAGGCGACGGAATTCAAGGTTGGAGCGTGCACTTCCAGCGGCCGGGCGATTTAATCGAACGAAACTCGCGAGCGAGAAAGAAAAAACTGGAGGATAAGTCGGTGCGCCGCTTTTATTTTTGTGCGTCTCTCGCGAGCGAAAAAAAAGGCATTGAGAGTGTAACGGCGCCGCTAGGATTTTTCTTGCTGCCACTTCGGGCGAGGGTACACAGTGCGATCGGGATTTTGCGCTGGCGAGAAGAGTAAACTTGGGACGCGGTATTTTATTTCACGGGAGGGAAGTGGGTTGAACTTTTTTTTTCGTTGCATTCTAATTTCGAAAATTCTTGAAGAATCACTGGCTTTTCGGGTTTAGAGGTGGTTTGTGCTTATTTATAGGTGCCACTTTCGAAGAGACGGTTCTCTGTATAAAAGCCAATGGGCGGTTTAAAAATACGATTTTTAACTTGCGAGCGCCATTACGGATTCAAATGCCGATGAAAGATCTGAATTCTATCCTCAAATAGTACAGGGTATCATCATTATTTATATTGAACGATAAAAATAATAAAGTAAATCTTGTGAATTGAATTTTTTAAATTACAGACGTGTAAATCAATTTAAGTTATACTATAATGCAGCTAATTTTAATAAGAAAATAATAGAAAATAATATAGATATAATTTTTTACTATTACAGATGTATATTGCTTGTATACCCACACGAAAAAAAAAGCGCAAAGAAGAATGCTCTTACGAAACGATTAAAATAAATACTAATCGTTATATTAAACTAATGATTCAACAACACAGGGTATATGTACAAAACTGCATTGGCGACAACAAAGTACCGTGCAAGGAATTTGCTTCGCTCGTCAAATCTGTCGGACGATAAAGTAGAACGTGCCCGCGGCGCGCAAACGCAACGCCGACGTTCGATACGACATTGAGAACGAAAAAGTGGCTGTGCGTCGATTGACGCGCGGTCGGAAGGAAGAAGGAGTGGGAAGGAGGAAAAAAAGTGCGCAGTAGACAAATTCGACAAAATTCTCCGTCTCGTTCTTTTTTTTCTTGCGTCCCGGAAATTTGCTACAACTAAAAGTGCGCGAAGAACGTAGGAAACTTTTAGCGGCGAATGTCAGAGAAATATCTTTGAGAATCTTAAAATTCTTTTCGAATTACTGTCTTATTTTAAATTTAATTTTCGCGATTTTTACAATTTATTCTTCGATACATTATTCATTAATTTTATACGTTTATGGAGATTTTAATGTTTAACATTTAATTTACGTCTTGATGGTACATTTATTCACTGCACTTTACATCAAGCAATAAATTAAATTGACGTAACGTCAAAGATTTTTTTTTTTAATCACGTGCACACTTTAAAAAAAGGAAAATTATGCGTGTTATAAAAAGAACAGAGAAATTATGAATTCAGTGTTAAATTAAAACTTGACAAGAATTAATTCATGTATTTTTATACATGTTTGTTAACACTGGTATATCACTTAACAAAAGCTAGTCAAGAAGTAATTGTAACTGCAGAAAAGGTGAGCACTTAAAACCCATTGATTAGTAACAGATTTTCTGAAGAAAGCATCAAAGAGTCGCGATAAAAGCTTAGTCGTGATAAGAGCAAAACAGAACAACAGCCGAATGAAGCGGTGTTTGATGAGTGATTGCGGATTTAACAGCGGAATTAAGTGGCTAAGCTCCCCGCAAGCCCGGCCGAACTATAGCGACACGCAGCTGGTAATCATCCTTACACTCAGACCTGCTCTAACGCATACACATTTTCCTGAATCGAATTATTCCTCGTCCTCTATTAAGTCATACGTACGCTGCCGTTTGCGTGTCACTAGACTCACTCTCGCCTCGGAGCCGACCAGCGCGGCTCTTCAACTCTGCCGAGGCGCACATATCGAATTTTCATCTCATCTCATTCAAGCTCGTTTTCACCCTTTCAAACTCTCTACTTGTGAACCGTTACCGTTTCTCTAGTCGCCACAAATCTTGTAAAATAAAAAATAAAATAAACAAAACCACGCTTACTTTGCACGACAACAAGATTGAAATTAAAAGAAAGGTATATCTACTGTAATATATTACTTTTTTTTGTCTCTGCCTCTCGCTAAAAAAAGATACAGTAACAAAGGTGTACAAAGATGATACGCACTCTAGTTGAACATATTCAATGATACAATTGAACATAATACAATTGATATATATAATAGATATATAAAAGATATTATAAAAAATGTTTTAAACATAATTGAAAAGGTAATGGTGTGTAGGTACCCATTCCAGGTGCAGTTCTCACTCCTTTATAGCTGTGTGGAGAGCTTTCTCCAAGTCGATGAAGAAAGCTCTTGATTCGACTCTTGAGGAGTCTCTGTCTGTGTGTCTCGCGCGCTCGACACGTGACGGCACACGGGCTCGCGTATCTCTCACGCCCCGGTATACTGGCTTAGAGGTAGCTGCTCGACCACCGCACTGCATCACCGACGCCCAGCGCCTCGACGCAGTACGACGACTAAGACAAGCCGTGTGCTTACTTTAAAATAATCATTTCTTGCACTTCACAACAAATAAGAGGGTATAACACACTTTAAGGCTTACAGTACATGGATTGACAATTTTATTTTCTTTTTTTTTATTACAATTTACTTCGTTATTTATCGTGTGTGTGCGTGCTCGTATGTTTTTTTTGTAATGTGTAAGTTTGTGTGTGTGTGTTTTTTTTTATTACAGCTCTAACAGTTTTATTTTCGGTTCGATAAGATCATCTACAGTCTATTTTTTACTTATGTAGTTCTTTGGAGAAATTTTATATTTACATTGAGATTGACAATCAGCGGAAGCTGTTGATAAAACATTAGCAACGAAAAATTCGTAAGAATTGTGGATTCACATTTAGAAAAGAACATAGAGAAGATTGTACAAGGTTTTGCTTTTTATTTTACTCGAAACAATTACAAAGGCAACAGTAACAAAAAAACTTTACAGTCGAAAACGTTGAAAAATCTTGAAGCAGTACGTGAGAAAAGTGCCGAGATAAAAATACTGTAATAAACGATGCCATAAAATTTCTCTTTGTACATAATATCCGAGCTGATCGTAAAAGCGTTTTATCTACTGTGTTCGAAAAACGGAATAAGTCGGACGAATCGATTGATATTGTAAGCGAGTTCTATTCAGTAGTCGTGAATCGTCTAGTCATGTTAGCTGGTCAATCCTACCATAAGTGATTATTGATATATGTATTCGTACATTTATTAACATTGGGACCTTTTTGAATTTATTGACATATCACATATGAACTATTTTTTTTTTACAGACTCTATATAGTTTCGCAGAGCACTTTCACAAAGCCCGATTTATTGTGAGCCCGGACTCTTTACGCATGTCTGGAATCATATAAATGCACATATTATACAATAAAAAATAAGTTTTTTTTTTACCATATCACTCGACCGTAAAGTGTTGTTTGCAATTTTGGCCTGCATACCGCATGATCCCCTGGTTCGAGTTTTTCAGTCAATTTTAACCTGATCCATGCTTACAAAGATATTCATATTTTGTATATTTACAAATTTTCAGAAGTCTCTATAAAAATTTATGTTTTGGCGAGAAAATACTCTAAATTACAAATTAAATTTGCTCGTATTTACATCATTTCAGTCAAGAAGGAACGAGATGGTTCAAAGGAATTCTTAACAAAAATTGTTTTATATAACATTTTTCAATTTATCTAGCGTAGAAACTACTTCTTCTTTTATATTTATTAAACAAGTGTACCTATAATTTATACCTACAAAGCGACAGTTAAATTATACTTTTAATTTCGGATTGTCACATTCGGTAACTGACTCTAAAATAGTCGCAAGGAGCATTATCATTTATATTTCAATTTTTCTCTGTTTCCAGTCTCTTAGTCATTAAAATTCTGTCACCCTGTTCCTCATACGTGCACACAATCATACATTTCACATATCTCTACCTAAAGGTTTCCTTTAATTATTTCAGTAGGTATATAAAAAATATTTTTAACCTGAATAATTTCTTTAATACAGTCGAGAAGTGGAGATAGTTAATTATAAAAACATAAAACAGATTTTAATTTCAGTTATATTTACAGGGGCAACAACAACTTTTGTAAATATAATCAGAATTTAAGAAAACTACACGTATTAAATTGAATAATATATCTGAAAAGATATTAATTATATTCTACGTGTTCATAACGTGAAGCAACCATTACTGGTTTAAATAAAAATTTAATATTCATAAAAGATAGATGATTTGAATAAGTAACATAGCTTTTAAGTTAAAAATAAACTCTGAAATAGTCAAATTCATTGAGAAATTTGTTTATAAAACATTACGTAAGAGTAGTTTTCACAGATATATGTACAATTTGATATTCGTGGTTAGTACATCTAAAAATCGATAGCATTGCGTCTTCTAACTGAAAAATCAAACTAATTAGTTATTGGAAGCTTTTGCTACAAGTCTACGACAAACTGCGCTGACATGCTGTGATGCACACCTAAATTCGTCTTTTAAAAAAGTCTATTCTTTTTTTCGTTTTTTTTTATTGTAAGCGCAATAAAGGCATTAGTGAAGTAGCGATGAATCGACAATGCGTAAATAGATTTAAATGGAATAGAAGGCGAACATACACTTAAAATCTATCAGGCATTGATGAAATAAATGGTTGCTGCTCCTTGCGTTTAGGGCCATGGTAACGAATGTTCTTGGCAATAACTCACTGAAATTTACTCCGGCGATCAGGCGGTATGCGCGGATAATTTGTTCACATAGTATAAATGATTGTAAGGACAAAGAGGAGAGATTATCTAATGTATTAAATAAAACATTGGTACAATGGCAGGAGAAAAAAATGCACAATATATGATCCTCGAGAGTCACTCACGTTTACTTGAGTACTGAGACTATTTAGGACTGACAAGAAAGCAATGATGATGATTGGTCGTAGAGTGATTCACTCGACTACCTCTGACCGGTTCTGTCGTGTCTTTTTTATTTAATAATGGAATGGTGAACACTTACTTGACGAGCACCATGTCTGACAGTTCGGTTTTCACCCCATGCTTCTTTGGATCGTACTCTGCTATCATTGGGCGCATTTGCGTTTTCTGAAACAAAAGGTTCACATTAAGTTACTACAAATTATTGTTATCAAAACGATGATAATACGCATAAATTGCTTAAGAAAAACAAAACGTGATTTCATATTTCAGGGATGAATTAAAAACAATTTGATGGGTGATTTCAGGTTTTTCATTTAAAGAGGCTAACATTTTTATATAAATTACATTTAATTTTTTACGGTAAAGTAATGCTCACACTAAAAATACGCAGCTTAATAAAAAGCAAAAGTTGTCTTCTTAAACAAGTGTAAATTACTGCTTCTAAAATGAACAAAGCGTGTAATATCTGATGAAAAGTGAATTTATGTTAAAATGTGTAAAGTGAGACGTGTGATGTAAGAGTAATAAATTTTGAATAACCGAGGCTTAAATATGTGTAATTGAGTTTTCAAAAATATTTCGCAATCTCCAATGTACAATATTTCATTGAAGAAGAAAAAAGCCAGAAAACAATTATACACTTTCCCATTAAACTCCGCGCGAATCGACAATACCCGTAGTGATAAAAATCCGTGCGTTTCAATCAATGAACCGGCCGTGGGATTTCGTCAGTGCAACAATCGCGGGGCAGGAAGGGAAAATGGCCGAGATCGAGTGCGGCCGAGGCGCCATGTAAGCGGGAAAGCGAGATTTAACTCGGAGTCGTCTCGGGCGCCAAAGATGAGGTGAAAGAGAGCCGCGCCGCGCGCGTCTTGGCTCGGCGGCCAAGTTTTAAAAGAGCATGATACGTCGACGCCACCGACGCCTCGGCTTCTCCGCCGAGAACCTGTACACCCGCCGCTCCAAAGACCGAATGCGCGCACGTGCTTCACCTGCTATAATTAATTCGGGAGACGCCGAGCGCAAATTATAGCTCACACCCTCGCGCGCCCGACGTCCGAGCTTGCAAGTGTCAAAACTTCCTGCCGTCGATGTTAAACTGTTTTATTTTTTATTTTTTTTCGTTCGGATCGACGGTGCTGCTTTCCGCGGAGTGGTGCCTTTTGAGCTTTCGAAAAAAAGCGGCGGCGATCGGTGATTGTATATGGCGATGCGACTGACGTATGTGCGGCCGAGTGCGATTTGGTATCGTTCAATTGTGTTTATTTTTCGTTCGCAAAATGCCAAAAGTAGCACGAAGACCAAAAATATGTTGTTGTGGACGAGTCACTTTTCGCTGCTATATTTAGCCACTGGGATTTATCTTTGAACATACCAAATCGTGGGGCTAACATTCGAACGAACCAAACCAAACTTCCTTCTAAACTTAAGCAGAAAAAAAGGAAAGAAAACAGACTGCGGAAAAAATTGTTAAAGCAATAGTACTTGAAAAACGTGATAACCATTATAGTTGGTCTATGGCTCGAGGAGATCGACGTAAGTGCGTTCAACTCGACGTCGTACTCGCTGTTCAAGCTCGGACTGCTCATGATTGCTTCTGGATTTTCTCGTCCTTCCCAGGCAAAAGATCCTTCGTGCGCCGTCACCTCGCTCGGTGCACAATCCTCACTGATCCCTTATCACTTCTAAGTGCCCGCCGCATAAACACAAACAAAACAAAAAAAATACGTCCCTCGTCACTTGCACGCAACGTCGAAGGCGCCGTCGGTGATGTAACACGAGTGTACGTTTCGACGACCGTCTCACAAATTCATTTTTCCCGTTGTGTACTGAACGGAACAAAAGGAAAATCGGACTATCTTCTACGGCTAAGCAGCGAGATTCACCATGCGACTTGCAAGTTCAAAGCACAAAATCATCACTGTTACTCCGTGTACTAAACGCGCAAAAGTAAAGTGAAAATAAGCGGCTAACACGAGTCGCGAGCCATGCGGCCGAGGCGTAAAAAAGCGGATTTCGAATATCGATTTTCAGCGGGCGCGCGCAACAAGTAGCGCGGACCAGTCGGCGGCGGGCGCAAGTTGGAGACTAGATCGGACCTACTAGTCGAAAGCCGCAAGCTCGGCGACAACGGCGCTACGCGCTCTCTCTCTCTCTCTCTCTCTCTCCTTCGCTCTCTCTCCGCTTCGTTTGTTCCGAGCTCGGCGACGCACAAAATCGAGGATGGCTGCCAAAAAGCACGCCGACGCCGGGCGGCCGAAACTCTTATATACTCGGCGCCTCGGGACTGGTCCCCGCGCGCGAAAATAGGAAGAGCAAACGGATGCGCGCGGGCAAAGTAATCCCGGCCGCTTCTCCGTACCTCTTTTTTATTCCCGCCTCGAGATTTATCGGCGCGAGATGGACGGGCGGCGGAAGCGACCGCGAAAACGCACTCGCGGAACGCGCAAGGCTGCCCGTTTATGTGCGCGCTATCGAGCTGTGCGCGCGCGCGCGATCGACGAAAGGAAACGGCGGTCTGTCTTCGCGGGTCGTGGGAGAATGTCGGGAAACACCGACGATTTTCAACTTTTCGCTTGCGCATGCACATTTTTCAAAGCCGCGATATATACCGAATGGTTCTCCAATTACATAAACTTGACGCTTTCGCAGCGATTGAACGTCTCGTGTCTTGAAGTGAGAAATTGTTTTAAAGTGTGTTTGAAATGAGAAATTATTTTGGAGTTTGAAACTCTGATAAGTAATGCCTAATTCGGTTATTTTTTTTAAATTTTGAAGACTGAAATCACAGTTACAGAGAAGCAACTGTTTGATCGAATCTGATCAGAGGAGAGAGGACAATTTGTTTGAAGTTTCCTTATTTATTTTTTTTTCCTCCTATGTATGTGCTTTTAACAGAGTGTAAGTATTTATTGTGAGTGTGCGAGTAAATTGTATCTGTTATCAAGGAATGAATACACAAATGTTTTATTTTTCATTTTTGAGTTACACTTTATTTTAGCGATATCATGTCTAGTCATTAATATTGTACTTTTATCTAAGATAACATTTTAATTACAATACCTATTGACTTACAAACCAGTATTAATATTAAGTACTTAACTTTGATATCCACGTGCAACATGTTTTCTTATTAATATTTAAATTTCATTCAACGTCTTATATTTATTGGGCTTATGTTGAAAAAATTAATTTAGACGTTTACTACATTGATAGCCTTTGACTAAAAATTTTAGTCTAAAAATAATTTCAGGTTTTACGCCATAATTTAAATATGGAACTGAAAATGATTTTAGATCACAGACGCATGTAAGATTTACTCATTCAATTTTCACCTTAAAAATAAAGCCGCAAATTTTCCCACTATTTGCCTTTTTTAATTATAGTTAACATCTTTTCAAATGCGTGCCAACGTTAATAACAACCTTATGACGACAATTTTTCCGCGTGATTACAATCGCAGCAACAAATCCACGTAGGATTATACAAGTCTTAAGATTTTTTATGATTAGATAATGACCAAAAGTAAAACGTGACTTAACATTTTCTCAAAAACAAAGTTCAAAAATCAGTGCCGTAAATTTTAAATATTTACTTTAATAATTATAATAACAAACAAATTTGTAGAAAATCCTTATTCCAATATAAGTCACTAACAAAAATATTAAATTATTATAAAATTTTAGTTATTTATAATTATGAAAGATTTATTAGTTATCAGTCACATCATTTCTGTTAATTAATTAATTAGTAGGATTAATTGATTGATAAATAGAAGAACTAAAGAAAATTCATTTCCACTCTGTCGATAAAAAAATCTTATTAACAATTTATATCTGTAAATCTAGATGGCGTACTAATAGCAAGCATTCAGTTTTGCTGAATCAACAACTATGCAAGAAACATTGAAAGCAATTGGCCTAACTTACTATTGTCCAACAGATAGACTATTTCAATTCTACACTTACTGCGAACGTAAAAACTAATTTATTACAAATTTTAGCATAATTTGATGCCTAATTTTATACCAACATTAGCATGAGACAAAGTCCAACCATCTGTTACTACTAAAATTGTTTTTATACTTGTCCGTGCAAAATTAGTAATGATAATTAATGCTTGTTTCTGATTATTGGCGTTGCAAGTAGTTCCAAAGTATAATTATTCATTTCTAGCTTTTTTATAAAGTAGATTAGAAGAATATGATCTTCATTCATTAGCAAACCTTCTACTCTGAGTCAGTTCTTTTTTTTTAACGAGTTAGTCATCTTTTAATTCCATCTTTAGCACATTTTTTCATTAAAAATGTAAAGAATGAGCTTCTTTGCTATTCTAAACTGAACAAATGATTCGTTCACTTATATAAAAATGAAAAAGAAATATTTTTACACTGCAATTTGGAATTTTACTCTTAACTTTTTCGCCTGACTCATTACTCATTCATTATGTCATTCCAAAATTATGCAGCACAATATTTTTTCACGAAACGAGCGCTGAAAAATAAAATACGCATCGCGAAGAGAGTAACAAATAATTGTTAGTGTTTTCATTCTTTATAAATAGCGCAGGTAAAAGTATTTCAGCAGGAAAAGCATAGCAAGCTAGTTTTAGAACACTTTAAAATTAAACAATACAGTCTATATTTAAAAGAAAAAATTCAAAATAAAACTACAACAAATCATTTTGCTCGGAAAGGTGGTGGTGGAGAAAAAAGAAAAATTCACGTCATATTTGATAAATAAAGTTAAAAAAAATCTCGGACATCCGATCGATGATAGTACCATCCATACCAGACAAGTTCCAGATTGTAGACAACTCGATATAGAGCCGCGAAGGTTATAAAATAAAGATAACGACTGTCGCGTAGTATTACGTCACAAACCCCGATGTAACTCCCGTCTAGAGCCCAGGGGTGTCCGTGTGTGCCTTAGCACCCCCGTGCAGCGGGCGTACCCTATTATCGCTCGCGGCGCGTACGGTGCGCCGATCGCTCGCGGCTAAAAATATAACGGCGCGCTCTAGAGGGCCGTGGCCGTGTGTCTTTCGAAGAGGAATGCCTTCGGAGGGGCAGGGAGAGAGCAGCGAATGCGCCGGCTGGGCGACCCTGCTTATAGGTAGACACCGCGTTCCTTGCACATTGTCGGCCGGAGATTTCTAATTCTGCGCCCGCGACTCTCCAGACGCGCGCCGCGTCTATTTTGGATTCGACTCGCGCGTCGCGCGGAGGCACGAAACCCGCGAACCGCGCCGACCATTACCATCCGCCCCGGCTTCGCTTGCCAACAGTCAAGGAGCCCCGATTGACTCATCTTTTTCAATACCTTTCCAAATCGCACCGATCCATCCAAGCGCGCAGTTCGTCAAGTTGCTATTAATGAAACCGCCGATTGATATCGCGTTTGATTTGCGTACTTCGTGAGAATTGAGCAAATATTTGCTTCCTGCGTGTCCGAAAATAATTTTCATAATTATAATCTAGGTACATACTTAAGAATTTAGGTACATACTTAAAACGATAATTTTATGTACACTTTTTTTTATTAAATTATGGTAATTAAAGTTTATAAATTAATTGTTTTATTTAGTTGGTTTTTTTAAACGTTATTTAATTTAGTAATAAATTTCCGAAAGTATAATTGCTATATTACTAATATCAATTATTTTATATCTAAGTATTTTTTTAGATAATATTATCTAAAAAAATATTTTTAATGACCTTTTAACGAATAATGCAACAAAGTTTTCAAAATAATTTACTTAGTCCCGCGGTGACTCACGTTAGTTTTATCATGTCAAGGATCTCGATACAAGCCTCGATTAATTATACAATCTAATAATAAAAGTTTAATTAAAATTTTACAACCCTATAAAAATCTAATTAAAATTGTCATTAAATTATATCAAATCGGAAGTAATAAGAACTTCATATAATTATTCTATGCACTGGTATTGTTTTTACCCACATCAATGTACGCAATAAACTAACACCATTTCATATAAACTATTGTTAACTAAACAATTGTTCCTGACACCGTTTTCTCGATTTTGATGACTTTCAAGATAAAATAGATACATTGCAATTTGTGGCAACTTATCTCTGATAACACTAACTACAAATCAGATTGATGTGAAGTGGATACTAATTTGATTAATATTAGGATTCCTTACCCAAGGTATCTAACAAATAAAACAAACTTTAAGATCGCAAAAGTATATTCCAATAACAAGTTTATATTTTAATAACAATATAACAAATTTTCAGTAGAATATCAAGTTTTACATCATAGCTACTATTTTAATATTTGGTTACAGTGTACCAATCATCCCCTACAAATGCCAACCTGCAACAAATTACTCAACTTTTCGTAAAAATTACAAAAACATTTCCCTCGCTGTAATTTTAAGAAGTGCGACTTATTGCTAAAAAATGCAAGTGCGCGTACAAAATAAAAAATGCACCGGCGCATAAGAGAACTTAAAGGAGCGCGAGATAGCCGTTGCATGTCCGATAATAAAACGCGGGCTTCGGCACACGCGGCGATAAGAAGTCAAGGCCCGACGCGCGTGTGTACCTTACGAAAGGCCGATCACGCACGCGTGAGACGCGGCGTCTGCCGATCATGCCCCCCGCACGAGACGTCGCCGCTGACGAAATGGAAAATTATACTAAATGCTGGCTACTCGATCTCCCCCGGTAATACCAATGGTATTTTTACCCGGCTCGGTGTAATACGCAATCCGTCCCGTTGCGCGCGCGCGCTTTTTCAGTGCGACGCACTTCGCGGGATTCACGTTCATTAATTAATTGCCGGGTGCCGGTATCCCCGGCAAAATACTCGTTTTCGCCGTAACCAATGCAATTGAACGATCTCCCGGTCATTGTTTCCGAAGAATTTACGTAACACCTTTTACGCAAGATTACTTACATTCGACCAATTGTCTCGTCTTTTTTTTTTCTACAGTTTTGCCGAGTATTTATCGAGCTAATTACCGTCATTGGAATAACACTGCGTATATAAAAGAATAGTTTTTTGTTTTCACTGGAAGGAAACAAAATTAGCAATGTTGTAAAACTTTAAATCGGGTTACCGCGTACGCGTTTTTTGCGTAAACAAAAATACGGAAAAAACATTGATTGGCAATATTAATGTAAATATTGTGAAAGAGATAATATATTCATAAACAATTCGTACCTTGTTAAAATCAAAGAGGATATTTTATATAACAGTCTATGTGGTACAGTCTGGAGTAATGTGAATGTAGAAAAAAATCAACGCAAATGATAGCGTACGTAGGAAATTGTAGGTTTTGATAAATAGTAAAGGAAGCAACCTAATTTGCCGGATAGATTCTCTATTAGAGGCTGAACACGCGACCTTGAATGGTGTTTCGTGCCATTGACAGTCACGGTTGACGAGGCATAAAATATGTGTAATCAAGAATATTGTGATTACACGATTGAACGTGTTTCATTGAATTTTCATAATGAGGATTCCTAAAAAAAAAATATTTCGCCTTTTTTTATTACTTTCAATTCATTTTCTACAAAAGTTTTCCGTTTTATATTGTTTAGAGTGTAAATATTTGTATACTTGCTCATCAGCTACACTTTAATTCGATAACGAGAATCATTATTATTGAATAAACAATAAAATGTGCTACCTGTGTCCATAAGTCTAGAAATTTTTCTCTTAACAACTATAGATCTCCAACTTAGCAAAAGTTTAGCTAAGGTCACAAGGAATAAGAAATCTATTCTACACCTCGCTCTTACAGTAGTTCGACCTTGTATAACAGATTTTGGAGAAAACGAATAAAAACTTATATTAAAGAAACCTGAGCACTTATCAAAAGCACCGCGACAGTTTAAAAACAATCTGATTAGACGACGAGTGTGCAGCAGACTATTCCCAATTCGCTGCATAAATCAATGACTCACGGCGACGAGCCGCGGTAAATCACAGAAAATTTCGCAATCCCCGCTAAAATCCCCGCGTTCCGCGGCAAAACGAAGGAAACGCCTGATAGCCGCGCGGAAAATCGGCCGGCGAAAGAGACGCGCGTGTAGCCCGGTCAGAGGAATGACAAATTAGCGAGCGTACGTTAGCGTCACATCCTCATATCGGTGGCACGGCTCGCTTCGTTCGCGCCTGCGGTGCACACCGTCGAGTGTGCACAGCACGTGCCCGCGCGCCGCATTGCTGCCCCTGAAATGATCGACACGCCGCGAGGCGCGAGGAGGCTACCCATTCAAGCGATGCGTAGTAACGCTACCCGGTAATCGCGCTGACCTTATTCATTCCAATGTACTCGCCGCTGCGGCTCGGCGCACTTCAAATTAAACAATATTTTTATATTTAACTGGCTTATTATGCAAAGCGATCGTTGCGTCATCCGTTAAATGGCTTTTTTCCTGGTTAACCGTGGATTCGGTTGAAAGCTTTCGAAATGTTTCCTGATGTCGCAGGAAAAAGCTTAAGTTAATTAGGGCTTATCTGTGCATGACGATTGAAGTTTAATCATTTTTTTTTACCTTAAAGAATTGTATTTTTTTATAGGCACAGTGTTTTTTTAGGTTCGATAAATCATGCACTTCTGTTATTGATAGTTCCCTCCTCCAAAGTTGATTCAGTGAAAAACTACTAAAAATTAGTAAAATGCAGTAAAATTTAATGGAACATGCCCCAATAAAAGATGCTTAGTAGCGATCATTCCAATAATTTTTAGTGCATGTAACTGATTTTTAGTGGCTTTTCACTAATTCAGCTTTAGAGCTTACTTAGATGACAGTATTTTTAGCCACTTGAAAAATAATGCAGTTCTCAACTAGATCGTTTGCCGATAACTTCATCGACTAACTAGTTATATATAAATTTCTAAAGCTACTTTTTTTACTTGAAAAACTAGTTACAAGTTATAATGCATGAATTGATTGGTATTTAAAAAAAAGGTCAAGGAACTTTCAAATTATGTTAATACCAATATGAAGTAAAACAACTAGTACTTTACTTGCAAAACTTCATTTTCCCGATGCATTACGTAAAATTTTAAATTTTAATTACTTAATTTTATGTAAATATTACAAATAATCTTTTTTGGTAGCAGCAACTCATGTAACATGTGCGTTCGTTTATACCTTTTTACTCTGTTTATAAAAGTGACCGATAAATGAAACTGGTTTCAAGTATAAACTCAGCAGCTTCATACCTGCATAAAATATGAAAAGCCAACCCATATGCGAACCAGTCGATCTGGTTTGATCAGGAATTTTATAACATGAATAAGTCCTTGTTAAAGAAAAAATGGTATAATTAACAGATAATAAATTGACGAACATTTTCAGTGTATGCAATTCTTTTTCATGGCCTGTTATAAAATACTTCTTTGTAACTTTTAATAATTTAACTTCGTCGACTTTAATTTTGAAGTACCATCACAGCATTGAACTTAAACAAATTTGTCTTTATCGTAAAAAATTGTTAGACGTTATATTCGGTAATTGCTCAGCCCGTTTTTACCAAAAAATTTATGATTAAATTAAATTATTGATTGTAAATAACGTGATCTAACTTACAACTAATTTTGAAAGGGGTAATTAACAATGCAATGTCAATTTGCTTTTTTTGTTAGGAAAATGAAATAAATATGATGACCAATAAAAGTGACCATTGTCATTGTGAACCTATGCATAAAAAAGTGACAATTTGCATTGAATAGCCTTTTCCAGAATCTTAATTAGGTATATCATCATTGCGGCGATTTGTCTAATAATTGTTGATAGTTTATACTTTTGTTACAGCTTAATAGTTATGAAATGTAAATTTTTATTTTTCGCATATCTAATTGCAACCGATAAAGGCTTATTGAGTAATAAGACGCAATAATTTGTTCAGTACTTCGTTTACATTTCTGAGACCACGACCTTTGACAAAAATGACTAAATTGTGATAAGGAAAATTTAAAAGTTCATAATGCTAATTAGGTAAATTATGCTTGCGTTTACATTTGTAAATGGTGTTTTTAAGAAAAAGAAATTGATTAGAAAGCACAGTTACACTGCCTAACTGAAATGAAGCAAGAACAAAAAAAGTTTCATCTTACAAAAATTTCTCTAAATTCCTTTTAACCATTGATATTAAACGCACGTTCCACGTACATACTTTTTCAAAGCCAAAGTTTCTTTTCCGCTCAAAAACCCCCTTCAATTACACTAAAAATGAAACTTTTACGAAAAAATTAAACTTTTTTACGAAAAAATTAAATCTCTTTTTCTTTCAGAACACTTACAGGTCGCCCCTAAAAAGTGACACTGGCACTTCAAAGCGCAAAAACCTGTATAGTCCCGAGAGAAACGCGTAAAAAGCAAGCGAAGTTTATAAAAAAAAAAGGACCAAACGGCGAAACTGACGCAACCGGCACGTTCTAAAAAGCTATGCCCGCAGCGCGCCTCCCGCGCGGGAAGATCGGCGGCCGGCGCAAAAGTCACGAGTCACACTCGCGGTCGCTGACTCCGATCGGCCGTGCGATCCCGATTTCGCTCGCCGCCGCCGAGAGCAGGGCGACGATGACCAATCGATTTGAGGCGCCTCGCGGTCGCCCGATCGCCCGAATCATTAAGATCAAGGCCGATCTCTCGGCCGGCCGCGAGCGGCTACACGGCAGTAGCTACACGTACGACGTTATACCCGCGGCGAAGTCGACGACTTCGTGGCGCTCGCGAAGGGAAGGAGAACGCAGACTCGCGGAGCCGCGGCGAGAGGAGGCCCAAAGTTCTATATTTAGAAGCGCGCAGCCGCCAGTCGCCGACGATACTTTCCCTTCACTCGGGGAGTCGCGCCGGTCAATTGCTATTCGAAAAGGTTCCGCGGGAGCGCGATCGTTGGGAGTCTTTTTATTGGGAGTCGTTTCGGCGGATCGCGTTGTACGCGCGCGCGCGCTTTTTTTTTTCGTTCGACACTTGGTGACTAGGGCGGTTTATTGGTGCCGGTGTGCGTATCTATAACGATCCCGTCAATCTCAATAAAGGGTATTCGTGCCAGTTAAATTGATGATTTAGCACTCGGCGACTTTCGCTGCCGTTTGACCCTACCGATTTTTTTTTAAAATGACGATTAAATTCGAGGTTTACAGTGAAATCGGTTTGTTAAATTATTGCGATACGAAAAATAATTAATTATTAAGTCGTAAAAATAAATAGTTATTTATAACTGTATCTATTTTAATCGGGAATCTTATTGCGGTTTATTTAAATGTGTACATACGTAAATGCATAATAGCTTTACGTACGATTAATGTTTCAACATTCTATTTCCACTGCGGATTGTACATTTAAAATATAATGGCTTTTAATTTAATTAACTATCTTGAAGAAGGTATAATAATGCTTGAAAAGCTGGTTCGTTTTTTCACTTCTAATAAACCTACCTTTTTTTAAACTTCGTTATTTTTAATTAGGTAAATCTTTTTGATTCCTATCGAGATACACGTTGACAGATCTATTCGGAAAATAAACGAATGGCTTCCTTAGTGACTCAAATCTCTACTCCATTAGTGCGGCTCTTTCGAGGAAAATATACGGCGGAAGTAGCCGTGTTACGAATGAAACGGAAATAAACTTATGTTGCGTAACTAATTTTTGTGTAGGCACTAACGAAGCTGCTTTTGACTTCAACTTAATTTTTTTTTGTCGAATTGAAATTAAGGCGAAAAAGAAAGTGCAATTAATAATGAAAGAAGATAAAATTAATCAACATTAAATTGAAATTTTGTTCCGGCGTTGCTGATATCACGCCATTTTACTTCATTGAATACCCTTTCATTTTCATTTTGTTTTTATATACACAGAAGTTTATTGCATAAGGAGAAGATTATAACTTTTTCAATAGCAGTCACGCACGTGTTGGCTAAATTATCATTTTAAAGGCGTACGTAGATTTACTTTTAAACGATAAAAGATAAATACAGATGATTTTTGTTTGTAAATACAAAAAGATAAACTACAGGAAATTCGAAGGCTGATAAGATAATGGAGAATTTCCCAAAGTTGTAGTAATTTTTATTTTTTAGTAAATTATGAATTAACTCGATAATTTTTTCGAAAGAGCAAAGGTTATCATACAAAACGTTGCAATAGTAAATAAATCTGTGCATCTTGCTTAATCACAACTTACCAATGTTGAAGTTTTGTGTCAAAAGATTGATTTGATTATAAATTTTATTTATTAATATTTCTATCAATATTAAATTTTTAATACACAGTTGTTGTTGCTGTGGGTTAGTGGTACCAAAACTTCAAAATGAGGTATTGAAATGTTTTCACTATAACGACAGCGTTACAACACCCTCGTATAATTGAATTTTCTTTTATTTTTTTATATCTTTAATAATTTATAACGTCACCGTTGACGTAATTTTAGTCACATTATAATAATAGCCTTTTATCCTGATGTCATTGACATTCTACATTCATTAATGATTACGGTAACAACTGGAGACCCATGTGATAAAGAGAAGAAGCGGAAGAAGGGAAAGATAAATTAATACTAGGAAACCTGTTGGTTTTTTTCCTTTGGTCCTTTTTCCCAGATCCCCAAGTCACCAGCGAGTCTGCTGCAGGGGCAGGTTAAAAGAACCAAGGACACTCACTATCTCGCCCACTAAGCTTACTAAATATGTGTTCAGTATACGATTACCATCTTCTCTGTCTTCCTCTTGCTCCGCCCCTATCTCTTTCTTTCCCCTCCCTCTCACTGTCTTTTTCCTTTTCTCTCTCTTTCTGTCTGTCCCTGTCCTCTTCGTCGTCCTTTTTCCCTAGAAGCATAAGTGCCCCTCGACCTCGAAAATCAGGAAGCCCCGACCACGTGCTCGACACGTTGAGACAAGTTGAGGACGCATTTACGGCGGCGGATCTCTCCCACCGTCCTCGAAATTGTAATGCAAGCCACCGCAGCGGAGGCTGGAATTGCCCGGTTTAACCGAGTGTGAGTTTCAACCTCCACGCCGAGTTTTAAACGACTGGCGCCTCGGCGAATGCGTTACATCATTACTCCAAGATCCTTATGTTTTGAGCTCGTGTCGCCTTCGGAAATTGAACCTGGGTACACCGCACAGGTAAGCACCATTGCGCGCGGCGAACGCCTACTCGTTTTATTCCAGCGTTACATTGTTTTATTAAAGAGGCGTAATCTGAACAGCTGGCCAGGACAATAGAGTGTCTTTCCGAGAAATTGTAAGTACGAAGAAATTGTAAACGCAAGTTTATAAGTCTACTTCATGGAAAATGTGTTAAAGCTCATCAAACGATTGTACGGCGAAAGAGTAAGCAAAAATTGACAAGTTCAAATTGTTTTTAAAATATTTTCAACTGGCATTATATCAGCAACTTAAAGAGGAACTCTTAAATAAAAACATTTGTCTACTCATTGAATTAAAATTAAAAAAAATCTATTCCACAATTTCATTAAAAGCTTGACCTATTCTTCTAACGCGATGCACTTGAAAATCTACTCCAACGAAGTTAGACAAATTCTCGAATCAAAGACTTCAGCCCCGGAAAAGCGTCACGCGAGCGAAGATCAGGAAACAAATAGCGCGCAAAGGGAGCCAAGTCAAAGGATTTATAGAACGCCGTGCAAATTGCCTTTGACCTCTGTCGGGCGCGCTGGAACGTCGTTGTCGCCGTGGACGCACTTGACTGGGTTAAGTACCGTTTTGATTTCGGACCTTGGCGCGCGCACGAGTGCGCTCGTTGAGCGGACGATCACGTGATCCGCCGTGTTTCTTGGGCGGGCGCGCGGTAACAACGGCGCGTAATCTCGCCGCTAAACTCCTCGAATTACGCCCGATGACGGGGGAGGCACAAGAAAAGCCGAAATTACGTCGTTGGAGCTCGTCAAGCGAGGCGGTTCGTACCTACTTCGAAAACACGACGGATCGCGGCTGCCGCTGGCGATCGTTTAAATTAACAATAAGGTACGCGACGATTGCAAGGTATAAAATCGGATTTGCGCGTTCAATCTGATTTCATTGGCCTTTGTGCCTCTCGTTTGAGTTGACAAATCCTGTAAGCAGTCGCAGATGTTCGTAACCTACTTTTTGAGGGAAAAATTAACTATTTTTTAAAGTCGGTTATCTATTAAACATGAAAAATCTCTAAATGCACTAAGTTATCTAAATATAAATGAGTGAAAATCACGTCTAAAGAGTAAATATTTACTCATTCTACGTTATAAATTTTTCAATTTTCGACTTTTAACGTTAAATAAGTGATGATCAGCAGAGTAAATTTTACTAATTTTTACTGCATTTATAAATTTTCCACTATAATTCAACAATATAGAGAACATCAACGACATATTTCATTTTAAAGTATGACCCTGGAAATATCTCAACTGCCCGATACTCGTCCGTATGCATAAACCGCCTTGAATTTGCACAAGTGTTATAAAAAAGCAGGCGTGCTCGGTCACTAAAATGCCCGATCGGCCGTGTCGGACTACACGTTGAGATGCACCGCGCGTTCGCAGGAGCAGGTGTCCGGCGCTCGAGATTACCATTGGCACGGGTCGATTTAAAAAAGAAAGGAGGCAAATTTAGCGAGCTACCGCACGTGCCTCCGCGCTGTCCATACCGAGGAGGCTATACAGTGCCGTTGCCGGGTGAGCAGCGCGTGGACAAGCGGAGTTCGCGCGCGTGACTCCTTGCGAGCTTAGAAACGGCGTAAACGCCGGGGACATGTCAATGTACGATTTTATGCCGTCTCGTCGGGCTTGTGCCGTTACCAGCCGGGCCCCACCGCGCATTCCCCGAACACCGCTCATTTTTTTCCTCCTGCTCCTCTTCTAGGGTACCGCGTACTCGGTGTTTGTATAGCCGGGCGAATCGCGCGGTTGATGTAGAGGTTCGCGCGCGAGGCGTCGGAGCCGGGCAGCGTAATGAAAGACAATCGAGCGAGATCCCTCGATAATTGACGTTTTTTTTATCAATAGTGATTTCGTCCAATTATCATTGTTTAGCGAAAAAGATTCCCAGAGGTCAGGCTTTCATCAGATCGTTGACTGATCAATTTGCGCCGCGGCTTAATTTCTTTCGCGACGCGCGCCTGACGCTTTTACATTACTCGATCTAAACGAGTGGACGTCAATTCAATCAGCCCAATATTTGCACTGGCTATAAAAAATTTTTTTTTAATTTGATATTTAATCGGTGGACTCGGAGCACAGTTTAAAGTTGATTGCGTCGAGAGAAGGTTATAAGTTGGCGATTGACCGTGTCTTAAAATTTAATGAAAATATTTTTTTTAAGATAGCTTCAACGTTTCGCGATGGACAGTTTCTTAAAAAATAATGAAAATATTTTTTTAAGATGGCGTGAGCGGTTCGTGCCGCGCCGAAAAATATAAATTTAAAATTTATAATTAAATTTAAAAAAAAGAAAAACTAAAATATTGTCAACTGTACATTATTTTCGAATTGCTTTTTGCTGTCATACTGCCGAATTGACGAAATTGCGCATTTGAAATAGTTTAGTTAATTTTACGTCTTTTTTCAATTTTATTTTGCGCAGTAAAACAAATTGTACTTAAACTTTTTACAAAAGAAATAAATTAATTTTTTCAATACCACTGGCACAAAGAATTTATTGTAAAGTCCGCGTACTTATAAGACACCAAGTATAAAGACGCCTTTTCAACCTTTTCTTTTGTCAAACTTTTGTTGGCGTATTAAGTTTACTATCTCTCGACAGCAATTAATTTCGAGTCGCAAAAGCATTTGTCGAATTGTCAAGTAAATCAGCTATTGAAAAAAAAATGTCGCTCGAGCCCCGCTGAAACTAAAACATTTCTGCAACGGAAAATTCCCACGAGTCGCGATAAAAGAAATCGCTAATAATTTATTATAAAACCCCCGTTCGAAAAACGAAATCGCGCGAACAAAACGAAAATGCCGCCTATATAAATCGAGGGACAAGAAAAAAGGAGAATCGCGAAAGAAAACGGCTCGATTAAATCTGGAGCATGCGGCATTAAGGGGGAACGCAGATGGCGAAATCGGCCAGTGTGATTCGTCGATTCGTTCGCGCAGGAGCGGAGCGAGAACAAGACACATAAACGCATGCGAAACAAAATGAATGGAGACGGGGCGAGGAAGAGAGAGAGAAAAAAGGGGGAGAACGGAAGAGAGTGCGCAGGCGCTCCGATACAAACGCACAAGGTGCGGAAATTTCCATCGAGCGTTACGAATTTTTTTTTTCTTTTTTTTTTGCGCTACACGCCGCGCAACAATTGTATGTACTATTAAACTGTTACCTTGAGACCTCGCGCGAATTATATCAATGCCGCTAAATCAACAACAACATTAAAAAAGAAAACTTTTTTTTTTCGAGCTAACACACATTTTATTGCGAAATCGTGATTGTTTCTATTATTAGAACAAGTTTTGCGCGTGGACGTATTAAACTGCGGGTGGTGGGACATTTAGATTTCCATACGTTTCGTAAATCATCGGTAAATATTGATATTTGCTTTACGTTCTTTTTTAGAAACTCCACGAATTTCCGGGCTACGACCGAGAAGAAATTCGTTGACATATTAACGTTACGTCACTAATGGTGCGTCATCCTTGCGGTTTTTTACGCCAAGAATTACACGCGCAAAGTTAGGCGCGCCGTAAAGTATATAGCGGCGCGCATTAAAACCATTCGATGAAACTTATTTCACCTTCCCCTCGTGTGTGTACGCGGGTAACTGATATACCTCGCATCAAGGTGTATTCCATTTTGAAACACGAGAATACTCAAAGCAGACAAAACTTTCCGTTACGACGCGAACAGGATATCGCCGAGCTGTCAATGAAATTATATCCGAAAATTTTTGCGTGACATTTTTCGCCTCCTGTTTGGAAATGCCGACTCGCGAATATTCAAACCCGGCGAATTTTTTTCTGTTTACACGCATTTCGTATTATCAAACAACGAGCGGCGCTGCGTTTTTAAAATACACGGCGGCGCATTTTTTCCGATTTCGCGACGCGAACTTTATTTTTGGTGCCGACTCGTTCAACCTCGGCCTCGGCTCTACAGCGCCGTGTAAGATTCAACGAGGAGGCGAGAGAAAAGAAAAATAAATTCCACGCGGAAACTTTAGACAATTCGTACAGCCGACTTATCGCGAGTGGTCAAGACGCCGCAAAACCAATTACGCGGCAGACGCGAAACCGTAAAGTTTCCATTGCCGCGCCGCCGGTCGCGGGGATAAAACGAATTTCGCCATCAATGAGATTGCTCCGGTTTTTTCGAGCCCAGGCAAATCCTCGCGGTGCCCGACGACTTCGCGCTCTTGACAGTCTAAGAGGCTTAAGAGACGAAAAAAAGTCTAAGAGGTACCGGTAAAATCCAATTAGGACGTGGGCAAAATGTAAGAAGCGGGCGCTAGGCGTCGGAACTGCTAAGGCCGCCGCTGACCCGCATAGTGTACGTTGACACTCGGCGCGCGCTTTTCAATTCGCGCTGACCGCCTCTCGGCGCGCGATATGGATTTGCGTCCGCGCGAGGCTACGCGCGCGCGCGCCGGACAATCGAACATTTGAATTTTAAAGATCGCGCGTGCGGGGATCCAGCGGCACTTTGCACACGCGGGTACACACGCGAGCGCACTCAGCCGGTGACTTTCGTCGATCCCGCGGCTTAAAAGATACGCCTTATCGGAGAGCACACACTTTAAGATGCATACCTGGAATTTTAAAATCACTAGGGAGGAAACATTCCGGGATTATCCTCTAATCGTCGGTAATATATTTTACCGTTGGAGCGAGATTTGTACATTTCTTTCGGTTATCCAAGAGAACCGCCGCGGAGTGTGGAGCAATTATTGCGAAATCTCGGTTAAACGTCAGTGTGTAAAAAAAAATCCACCGTTTTGTAACGAAAATTCATTTGCATATGCATAAGTCGCGATTAAAGTGGTTAGAATCACTTTTAATTGAGACATTAGCATTTTTAATTGGTCGGCGAATATAAGAGATGGGAGATTAAATCTTATTAAGCGCAACCCTTTATCTACCTGGGTGCTGCGCTATGTATAATTATATAGAACTGACTCAGAGTACAAACTCTCGATATCACGATAAGGCGCACAGTGTCATTTTACGTCGGAGGCACTTTCGTGCGCGGCAAAGCCAACTGGCAAAATACACGCTGGCTTTTCGCAACCGCAGTAAAAATCTCGGTTAGTCATCAAAGCGTAAATAAATATTTAAAACAATTTAATACAGGCAAGTCGCTTAGCAATTTTCGTTATGTAAACATTGAGTATCGAGTGTTAAGAAGGCTGTTGTAAAATTGCTGTACAGCCGAATTGAAAAAAATAAAAAGTGATTTTAAATTTAAAGGATAAGGCAACCAATTTTAAAGCGGTCGAGCTGATTATTCAAATCGATTCTCGCGGGGTTCGGAAATCTCGTGGATCGATCTTTCTTTTTTTTCATTAATTAAAAAACGAAATCTCGCCTCCGGTGGGGATATAAATAATCGGCGGTATTAATCTTCATAAAGCGTAAAACCACTTTGCCGAAAGTGGATTTCCCCGACCTGAAATCGTTACTTCTACCGCACCGAGCTGACATCGCCTCACGGAATAAGCAGCTCGACATTATGAAAATTTAAACGCGCGGTAGCGGCGAACTTTCTAAGTCACGATCCAAAAGGTTCAAAATCAAATCAAAAAATCAAAATCCGTATAATCGAAGAAACAAAGTCGGAAAGAAAGCGGTCGACTCACCTTAAAGTTGCCCCCATGCACGGGAAGGGTATCCTCGCTCATATTGCGCGGCATCGTGGCCCGTGGCTGTAACAAGGAACTGGCAGGACGAGGGTCGTCGTGACTGGAGCGGCAATCGGGCAATACCTAGGGCTGCACACACTGCGATATCGTCGGCTCCTCGCACGGCGGTAGCTCCGCTTGTCCCGCTCCTATTATTATCTCCCTCTCTCTTTCTCTCTCCCTCGGCTTGGCTATATATCCCTCTCGCTCGCCCGGGCGCGCACACGCATGCAGTCCCCTTCGTCAGCGACTGCGGCTCCTCGCCCCCGGCTTCGCGTTCCCCCCTTGATATTTTTTTTTTTTCGACACGCGCCTCTCCTCTGGCTGTGTGTGTATGCACGTGCGTGAATGCGCCCCGCTGCACACACACTCACGGGCTCGACCGCACTCGCGCCTCCGAATCGATATATATACCGAAGCGCGCCTGAGTGCGTGCGCTCTCGTGGGCGTCTCGTATCGCGCGAACTATATTTATGTGTACTTCCGTGTTTCAGCCTCTTTTTTTTTTTTGCACGTTCCTCTCGGCCAGGCGCGAATCTCAGCGGTCGATGGAAAAGGAGCGAAACGGGAGCGCGCAAGCAGTGATACGGACCAGCGCGCGTACCTCCGCTCGGGTTCCTTTATAATCGAGGAATAAAAAAAAAAAGGAGAGTTTCTCGACTCGGGCAGCAGTCGATCGCGCGCCAGTTCCCGACGAAGAATGAAAACCGCGAGCGCGAGCGGCGGCAGCGGCGCGATGTGGGAGGAAGCGGCGCGACTCGCCGCCGCGGCGGCGGCGGTGGTGGTGGTGCGCCCGGCACCCCCCACCCGGCCCCCTCGCGCACCCGGACTCGCTCCGCGTATCCCCGGGTGTCCCCCACCTCGGCGAGGCGCGGCGTACACGTGCGGCGACGGCTCCCCCCCCCACCCGCGCCGATCCCCTCGGCGCCGTCGGCGATGTCGAGGAGCCGCACCACCACGGGTGTATTGCCAAACATCGCTTCCTTCCACACACGCTTCCTCGCGGAGAGCCGTGCGTGCCCCTACTTTCCACTCTCTTTCCCTTCCCACTCTCGACCCGCGAGCCGGTTCTTTCTTTCTCCCTCTCTCTCTCTTACTCTTTTTTTTCTCGCTCTTTACGACTACCGCGAGACTCGTCCTCGCGACTTTCCTGACCGTATCTATATCGTAGACGAATTGCATAGACGCATTCTTTTGGCCGACGCGATTTTACCGGTTCTGCGGGTAAATTATTATTCAATATTACGAGCTTTATGCTGCTTAGAGCATCGGATCGGAGCAATAACTTCTGGTCTGTTGCATATGCATGTGTTTTAACGTTTGACATGTTAACATGTTAATTTTAGATAAAAAAAATACTTGCGATTGAGCAAAAATTAAAAGGGGGAATTCCTAAAAAAGTGTACGGATCCGGTAATTAAGATAGAAGGTGGGAAATAAGTCTTCGTACTCAATCAAAAAGTGCTTAATCATCGTGTGTTTTTTTAAAACAAACCGAATAAGTAATGTTTTTAATTGCAAAATATTGCGCTACGTTGAACGTATAAATTAAGAATTTGACGAAATTTTAGTCAAAAAACGAGTTGATCCATTTCGGAGCAGAGTTTGCGCGTAATTAATGATCGATTTCTTTCGGGACACCCGGTACGTAAACTGGAATTAAAGCAAGGGAGAAACGAGGAAGAGGGGCACACGGGCCTTGAACAGGGCCTTCCACTACTTATCACATTACTCTGTATAAACGACATTCCTCTTTCTCTTTCTCTTCGTCTTCGCGCGTATAGGTAGTTTCTTTCATATGTAGATGTGCATGCACATTCGTAAGGCTATTTGAGTACCCTCTTTTAAGTACTTTTTTTTGGTACAAGCGTCAATAATTAACGTCTTTGGGGACTCTGCCTTCTTTAGAAACTTAGCGTTATTAGTTTTGCTTCGTTTCATAAAGGTACGTTTCCTCGTATTTATTTAAACTTTTTTTCGAACTGGCCAATTAGACAAAAAACGCGACTTCCTGCGCATAGCGAAACAGAAAGCAGCGACGTTGCGAAATTTTAAATTCATTCGAAGGTAACACGAAACTAGTCGCTGGCAAAAATTAATGGAAATATTGCGGACAGAAATGTTTCCGAGCAGCATTTTGTCAGAAGGCCTTTCTCGTCCGAAAGTTTTCGATTTTATAAAAAGCAAAGGAAATATCAGTGTATATTTCGAAGAATTTCGAATAAATTATAACGTTTTATCTGCCGCAAGAACTGATAATCCTGACTTACTGATATTTCTTCCAAAAACTATATCAGTCCTATATAAGATTTCTCATTTAGATATTTATATCTGTATATCATACAGTTTTTATAAATTACGTAAAGTGATTTAGTTGAATTATAAAAAAATACAAAAAAAAAACATTTTAAAAGAATTACGTACTATTTCTAAAATGTTAAATCTACAGACGATTATAAACTAGATTTAATTAGTGGTGAAAGCAAGTTTTGCAGAGTTTTTTCAATAACAATAGTATTAGATGAAAAATTTTATCTTGTCCTTTACAGAAGCAATGGCGCCATCTTGTCCAGTGTCCACACAATATTCATTGACCTATTTCTTTAAATTTGACTCTTGTAAAGATAAACGATCAAAGTTAAAATAAGGTTTTTTAAAGAATAAAGATACCATGCAAAAGGAGTTACATATTCAAGTATTTAGTGCAATTACTCAAATAAGTCATATATCAATTACAAGTGTTTATATAAGGAACTCCTAAATGATTTATATAATTTACACAGTATGGTTATGGTCTTTATTTTTTGTTAAGTTAAAAGAGAACATAATTTTGTAGAAAACAAAGTCTTGCAATTTAACTACAAAAAGATTTCCATTTAAAAGTTCATTCATTTTTTTAAAAGTAAAATAGACCTAGAAAAAGGTGATTTCAAGTGGAATAGATTTTTATTAAATTAACGTGTGTATCAAGTTTGAAAAATAAAAAACAAGTATAATATTTTTAAAGGTAATTGCTTAAATTGTTTTTTTGAGAAAACTGTTTAATCTGTCGAGTGACTTCATATCATAATTTAAATGAAGTACCTACTTTACAAGATATTATGAAATGTCATATCTCGATTTTACCTTATTGTTAGCTTTAGATACAGTTAGAGTTGTTCTATCAGCGGAATTTACAATTGATCATCTGTAAGATGTTTATTTACTGATTTTTCGCGATTCGTATCTGTTTATTCATCCTTATCATTCTTATCATTGTAATTATGTTACAGACAATTTACTTTTTAATTTACGTTGAATTAATTTGATAATGTTGGAGGAAGTAGATCATTTCATTTTTAAAATAAATGAATAAATAAACAACTTTGCACCAGTTTTTAAAAATGTGTTTGTTAAGTTTTATTTAACGAATGACTTACATGAAATATTCCTTTCTACGATATTTTACTAGTAAACAATTTGAGGAAAGAAAAAAGAAAACAAATTAAATTGCACATCATTTTATACCTTTAACAAAGGAACGTTTAGATTCACTCATCATTGTTTATAAAGTAAAAGTAATTTTTGCAGCTAACATTTGTAATTTTAAATCACAAGAAGAAATGAGTAATTACAGTGAATTTTTAGAAATATTCTATTATTTTATCGCAGTCGTTTTTATTGCTATGAAATTCTTAATTTAATATTTTGTTTTTTTTTATGTATGAGTTAACAATTATTTCAAGAAGGGAATGAATAAGCAGCTAAATGTCATACATTTCCGATGTACAAGATTTAGACTTGTTGCATTTAAGTCTTATCATCTGATTTCCGTTTCCCATTTTTTACCAGACATTTTGTCTTAGCTTATAATCACCTTCTTTAAGTGAATCAAGTGAATCATCTATTCTTTAAACGGTTAATATCGATTTAAATTTGAGGAAATTAACGTAACAATACCTAGAGTTCATGTGATTCAACATTACGAAAAATTTAGCTTCTTGATTCGTAAGACTTTGGCACTAGACTTATCTGCTTCAAAGTGAATATTATCTACTCTCTTAAAAGGGGTTTAAATTTTTAACCATTCCTTTTAAAGTTATCAGGGCGTTGTAAACCTAAATTGTGATAATGACAGTAATTTTTTACGTGACTACTTTGCTATCGATATCCACTTTGATTCACTTATAATTGATAGGCAATATTTATCTTGCGTTAATTTATTCTAATGGAATGTGCAAACAATTTTTATAATACTTATTTGCTGAAAATTGGAATTTTTTACACTGTAATAGAGTGAGAGGGATGAGTGAACGGAAATTTCCAGATAGGAAAGTATGCGCGAAAGGACTGTAGAAAAGATGCTCAGGTATATAACCGCGTGCAGAATACAGCGATTAGGAAAACTACAGAAGACGAAGGTAAGAAAGGAAAGAGAGAGAAAGAGATAGATAATACAGAGACAGAGAGAACAAGAGGGAGAGAGGAAGGGAGGACATTGAGAGTGAGGGTACAGTTAGGGTTTCATGCTCTCAAGACAAAGTTGAAGGTAAATTTTTGTTTAATGTAAATACCACAAAATAAAATTAGCCACTAAAAATTTAATTTCAAATATAATAAATTTTATTGTAAATTTGAACAAGAGCGCCTACGAAAGTTGATCCAATAAGATCAGTAAAAGAACTTAGTGAATAACAAGAAAATATGGTAAAGCATCGAAAAGAGAAAATCACGAAAAATTTAGTAGCTTGAAGAATAAAGACAAAAGACATTACAAGGCAGCGTCTGCATAAAAACCAGTTAGCATAAAATACAATAAGTATAGTACAGACTAACGCGAAAGCACAGACCGAACGAAATAGTATTTAACCAGTAAAGTGGAACGAGTAGGATCACTGATGAAAGTGGGGTTTTTCTCCATTATAAGTTAAATGGTGAAAATTATTAATTACAGCAATGCAACAATTCATTACTAAAGACTGTGCACGAATACAACTACGAGAATAAAAAGTCGAGTAATTATTTGAACCGGTACTGAAGAATTTAAAAAAATGTTAATTCCCGCTGCAGTTGCATGCAAATAAAATTCTGTAAGTGAAATGAGACCTTAAACCTGAGTGTGTTATACGTAGTATGTACAGGCACAATAAATTTTTCCAAGGAAGGTATTACGACTAATATTTGTCAAGTTTATTGATTTTTTGAAAATGGCTAAATGAAAGTAAAAGTACTAAAAAGATAAGTGTGATTTAAATGGTTTCTTTCTAAAATACGAGAGGTAAAAAATAGACGTTAATGAGGATTTCCAGCAGGATTTCAATTACTCCTTTATTCCCATTAATTTTATCGAATTGCACTAATTAAATGTATATTTATTTTATATTTCGATTTAACGAATTTTTTCTTGTACCTGCGTCATTCTCTAATATTTTAAATAACTTTATTTTCAAAAATTATTTTTGTCTTCATTTTGATTAATAAGATTGTTTTAAGCCTTTGTAAAAGTATTGGCATGTATTATCCGTCAGTATTTTTACACAATATAATAGCTTATTGTCTCAGGTGAATTATTATATCGATTAACATACGATAGCAATGGAATGTCAATTATCTTTAAATAGATTTACGTGTTGCATTACAATACATTATAGTTTTTTCAGTTTGTAAAATTTTACTTATTACAACACTCAAAAATAATAAAGTGAGTTTTTTTTATCTCTAAGTATTAGCAAGTATTTTTATATCTTATTTTTTAGAATAATTCAGGAAAATTATTTAAAGAAAAACATTTTACGGAAATTTGCATAAATTATTTATCAACTTAGGAAAATATAAAATTTTACGTACATATTCTAAATCAATAAAAAGTTTCATAACAGAAAAATGTCCACGTTGATTTGGATGGTAATGAATGACCACAAGCATTATTGGTACTAAGTTAGTACAAAACCTCACGTGGATTTTCAGAAGAAGTCAATGAATAATGATAATCAGTGTTGAAATTCTCATGAAAGTCAAGAAATAAATGAAGAAGCATGCATTATTCGTCGCTTATAAATTATCTTCCTTTAAAACAGGCTATAAAATGTGCACTATTGTAGAAGTTAAGTATCCTTAATGAAATTCTAAAATTCCAAAACTAAAAATGCCAACTGGAAAATCTTCCATAATAATTGTTTTCCCCCCATTATTTAATGAAACGATTGCACTGAGAAATACTCAATATTCTAACGAATACCAGGAACTAAAAATAAGTTGAGCAGAACATCCAGAAAAATATGATCCTATATGATCCTTTTGACGTCATCGCACTTGGAGGTCACCAAGAGGGTGGTACGGCGCCAAGATGTCTGGGTCGAGTTGCATCAGTTTCGCACAAACAATTTTCGTTCAATGAATCTGGCTAACGCGTGGGAGTCCACGAAAGAACGGAACAAGGGCATGCTCTATCATTGATTTTGGTTCTTGTACTTAATTCAAGATCCTTTCTAGCGAATATTCATCTGAAACGATGGTTGTAAAAAACATGCGATTGACGTATACGCAACCAGAATGTGTGTCAGAATGTAACAAATAAAATGATTTTGAATGTGAACCTTTTTCCCTGGTAGAAAATTGACCATACTCTGGGCAGAATTTCTGGTCAATAAATGTTAAAATGACGCATATCTAAAAATGTTGCAAATACTCTTTGCAACATTTTT
>UXGC01001071.1:0-36413 GCA_900480045.1 Eurytoma adleriae
ATATCTGATGTTAGTTATGATGTGATGAAAGAACTTTTGCGCTTTACTTACATAGGAGAGGTTGAAAATCTAAATAATCTAGCTCAGGAACTTTTGGCTGCAGCTGATAAATATGCATTTGAAGATTTGAAAACAATATGTGAAAATTCGCTTTATGACAATATGAATGTTGATAATGTTGTTGAGATTCTCAATTTTGCTGAACTTTATAATGCTTCAAAATTAAGGAAGCAGGCATTAGAGTATGTTGTGAAAAATATTTCACGTGTTATTGAAACTCCATCATTCAAAGATATGGGAGAATCACAATCACCACTTTTAGCACAGATGATATGCTTGATGGCTAACAAGAAATAAATTGAAAAGAAAAATTAATATGGTGATAATAATTAATAGTAACATAAATATAGTTTGAAATTATTGCCTTTTATAACTAGATTTTGTAAATTAAGAGAAAAAATATTTTATAACAAAATCTTATTTACTTTTATAACATTCATTTTATCTACATTAATTGTATATTTTTTGTACCAATAGATATTTGATTTTCTTTAGTGCTCTCTTAAAGACAATGATTTCTCAAATAAAGTCTAAGTGATGTAAAACAGAAATATATTGGATGTAAAATAAAAGTGAATTAAAAAGTTATGCTTCTTAACAATTATTTTTTTTATATTTAATTCACCTAAGTATTATAAAAAAATGCAAAAGCACTGACTAATATGATAATTGAAGTAACCGCAATCACAGGGGAAACAATGCAACTTCTTTTAAAAATAGATGAAAAGATAAAACTTCAATTTAAATTGTGCATAACAATTGTATTCCGATCGCTACAGACTCCTCCGCGGTGCGGTCCATTACGGCTACTTAAAATTCCGCGCGCTCGGCGTCACGTGACGGCGTCGGGGCGGCCGCCATTCTGAAATGACGCCGCCGCCGAGAAGTGCGTTGATCCGTTGAATGCGCCGCTGATGTACACGCGCCGCCGCTGCAAAATCAAATCAGCGATCGTGCAATTGACACGGGCGAAAAGTGGGGTTAGAATATACCTAATATTGTGATTCCCGCAAACCGACCGCGGCCCATTGTTTCCTCGTACCTTGTTTTCGTTTTGCCACCGGCGATCCTCTGCTCCGACGTCCACGACCCCCGGGGCCGATTGAATGCACGCCCAACCGGGCGGCTAACCTTTCGCGGTGAGTTTCTACAAATAAAACAGTGCGAGCCGACGGAGCGATCGATTTGTCCCGCCGTGATAACGGAGCGAGTGTGTGTGGTGAGCCAACTCGACTTTGTAAAATTTATTTTCCGAAAAATCTAAGTTTTTCTCGCTGATTTCCTTGTCGGTGTTTCGATTGCCTTGTTGCGATTTGCAAGGTGCCAGTGCTGGTTATGTTCTTTTGGGTTTTCATTCAAAGGTGGGTGGTAAAATGCATACAACTATACGTTGCTCCGAAATGACTGTCGATTATGCTATCAACAATCATAAATTCTTAATCGAATTTTTGTAGTAAGTTTATTTAGTTTATTAACAACTGGAGTTTATTTCAAGTTGTTTTTGAAGCAGAAAGAAAATTAATGTTAAGATTTGTTACTGTGAAGAATGCAGTGCATATATTGTTATGTAAACATTTGTTTTAATTGTGTTTAGATAGAACTAATTTGTTTTGCGTGACACAAGTAATATTACTTGTACTTTTTCTTAAATTAATTATTATTTTGTGATTGTAATTTCGATTTGAATGTTATTAAAACAAATGTTTTAAGTAGATTTTGAGGTTAGATTCTAGAATTTACTCCAATTTGAATATATCATTAATTTTAATTTTAAGATTATAAATATTTAATTCTTACATTCTTATATTTTTAATGTTTTTCAGATCGTGAGATTGCTTTATTAAACAAGCACAATGGCTTTAAGAACATATGGAGATAAACCTATAAGTTTCCAAGTAGAAGAAAATGGGGAATACTATTGCATCGGCTCCGAAGTGGGCAACTATTTACGCCTCTTCAGAGGTTCCTTGTACAAAAGATATCCTGGAATGTACAGAAGATCGATCACAAATGATGAAAGGAAAAAGCTTGTTGAATTAGGACTCAGTCAACATGTGTTAGCTTCAAGTGTCTCACTGCTCAGGGCCAGTGAAGTTGAGGATATAATTGAGGGAAACGATGAAAAATACAAAGCGGTATCAGTTCATTCAACTGAGCCACCGGCTCCAAGAGAAGGAAAAACGAAAAAGTCCATGTCATGGGTTCCTAGTTTACCAAATAGTTCTCATTTAGATGCAGTACCACAAGCAACTCCTATTAATAGGAATAGGGTACACAATAAAAAAGTTCGAACTTTTCCATTATGGTAAAAAAATTTCTTAAAGTAACTTTTAACATGTCATATTCTGAGATTTAATAAGTTTTTGGTTTTAGTTTTGATGATACAGACCCAGCAGCAAACTTAGAAAATGCAGCTCAACAAGAAGTTTTAGTTCCAATTCGATTAGATATGGAAATAGAAGGCCAAAAATTAAGGGATACATTTACATGGAACAAGAATGGTAAAATGCTTATTAAAATTTTATTCTTAACTACGACTTTTTAAACATTTTAATTAAAATTACTATTTACAAATTTTTAGAGAGTCTTATTACACCAGAACAGTTTGCTGAGGTTCTTTGTGATGATTTAGATTTAAATCCACTGACTTTTGTTCCTGCAATTGCTCAGGCAATAAGGCAGCAAATTGAAGCTTTTCCCCAGGAAACGATATTAGAAGATCAATGTGATCAACGTGTTATTATTAAATTAAACATTCACGTAGGAAACACATCTTTGGTGGATCAAGTTGAATGGGATATGTCAGAAAGAGAAAACAACCCAGAAAAATTCGCGATGAAACTCTGTGCTGAACTTGGCCTTGGTGGTGAATTCGTTACTGCTATTGCCTATAGGTATTTATGAAATAATAATATTTAGTATAATTAAATATTCGAATCATTCGTAAAAATTTATATTGCAGTGTAAGAGGTCAATTATCTTGGCATCAACGGACTTACGCATTTTCGGAAGCACCTCTCCCAACAGTTGAAGTACCATTCAGACCACCTTCGGAAGCTGATATGTGGGCTCCTTTCCTTGAAACCTTAACGGACGCTGAAATGGAGAAGAAAATTCGAGATCAAGACAGAAATACACGGTATGCTCAATTGTTGAAATGCTTATATTACTTAAAATCAAATTTCTTTTATTTATTTAGTATCACTATTAATAATGATAGTGATATCATTTTTGGAATTTAAACATTATTCTAAATTAAAGAGTTAACTCATTTAAGTTTATTCTGAACTTTTTACAGACGTATGCGTCGATTGGCAAATACAACACCTGGCTGGTAAAATCTCTGTGATTAAATGTTCATCATGGAAGCTTCCATTATCAGTGTTAAGTACTGCTAGATCACTTAAGTATGATTGCACACTGGGCTTTGAAAAAAATCGGTGTGTACATCATGAATACTTTTGTATGGAATTATTTGAATAAGTCTTGGATAATGACAATTTAGTATTATAGTAATATATACAATAAAAAAAAGAGGCGATCATCCAAGTCACTCGTTTTTTATATTGCGATCACGTGATTATGAAATAAAAAAGATCATCAAACGTGAAGCAGGCATATATTACAACATTGATAAGAATCGAAAGCGAAAATCATACGATTTGTGAATTAAGATCGAGAACACTTTTACTTACTATGTTTTTTAGTTTTATATATTATAAGACTAATCACCTGTAAAAATGACTTCTTTTAAATTAAGAAAATGTTGAAGGATTTTTTTAATGTATATTTCTTTTAAAAGCTACATGTTTACATAAATGTATTTTGAAACAATGAACATAATAGATTAAATAAAAATATGAAATTTATACTTAATTGCTGCCATTCTCTTAATTTAAATTCTACATAATCAAATTATTAAAATTTATACAACTACATGCGAAATTCTTTTTAATAATGTTTTAGGCCGATAATAAGTTTAAGATTACCAGGCAAGTGAAGAAATTTCTTATCACTACTTGCATAGCTGCAGTGACTCCCCGTAATTTACACAAGTCAATTTTTTGTTCATATCATTGTGCCGCGGTTAGGCCTTTTGGAAAAATTGTGTAATCTGTTTAGGCACGTGTTGAGCGCCGGGACGTATAGTACAGACACAGCAAAATAACAGCTCTATCGAAATACGTTACTGGAATCTCATTAACATAACAAGCACGAGACTTTGCTCGGCTAACATATGAGTTTCGATTTTATCGCGTGAATCAGTTCAAGTTTTTTGTGAAATCCGCCAATATTGTTAACGTTCTCGCACTTTTGTCAGGCCGAAATCCGTATTTAAATACTGTTAAAATGTACTTTTCTTTTTAAACATTTTTCATTATAATTTATTATTGCGCTTTCTACTTCGATATCAAAATCCATTTCATTCGTTTTAGCAAGGAAAAATACATTGCAGAAAAATAATGGTAAAATTAATGTGAAATAAATTTGTTTTCTAACGAGTGAAATATTTTTATTGAACGATAAGATAAAATTTCCTAATGTATACGATAGTAGTCCTCTTGATTGCTTATTTTTAGAATTAATCGATTTCGAGACATGTATCCTTAAAGGTGCAAAGAGCCCGAAGAAGTGTCGGTCTGATCATCGACGGCGCGACACGAATATTCTTTTATTTGTGAGAACTCCTTGACCTTCGACCGGCACCCGTTTCCCCTCCAGGCGGATTGATTCTATCGTTAGTGTAAAATACAATGACTCGGCTCTGTCGAAAATCTCATTATATTGCTTGTCGTTCGCTCTTTCTACTTAAATACAAAAAGAGACGCCGTAACTACATTTTTTTCCACGGAAAAATAAGAAACCATTTTCGAAAGATGCATTGAGCAATCGTAATTAAGTTTTTATTAGAAGGAAGTATGATGTCTTGCAGTAACTTGAAAAATGTATAAAATTGTGATAGAAAAAAATTTTTGTAGTGAATCGCTTGACTGTAAGATAATTTTGAGGAAAATTTTAAATGAAGATAAGCTTAGGAACTGCACAAATATTATTCGTTAAGTAAACGAATACTTCTGTTTTAGTGAAAAATACCTATCAAATAGACTCTAAATTGTCAGCAAATCTCCGATTGTTATTTCGCTGCGTTTGATCGATTCAACTCTGAATAGATAACAATATATTCGCTTTGCAAAAATAGATAGCAGCGAAGTTATTTAAATTTCATTGATAAATTTTTCAATTACACTTTCTGTATACGACCCAATTTGATAAAAGAGTATGGAAATATAAATTGTGTTTTTTCGTGATCAAGAATTTATTATAAAAAAATCTATACTCTCTATACTAATTTGAAACATTCGAAAGTGTGACATGTTATTATATAAGTCTAAATTGATGAAAAGTACAAGGCTGAACTCTGAATCAGAATAAATGCCGATCAAACGAATATCTTTATAAATATTTTTAAATTGAATAAATTTGAACAAAATGATTAAATAATTATCATTACCAAATAAATAATAAGCAAATACATTTTTAGGCATATTGTTTAAATCTTTTGATTATAATATAAAGCCTTTGAAGTAATTTAGCAAATAAAAAATATTTTACAATTTTTACTTAGTAGTAACCATGAGTTCTCAGTGATAGTAAAAGTAGGTCGCGAATGTATGAATAACTATGAATTACAGTATAAGATCCGTACAGCAAGTAGAAACATCAGTTGTCTATCTGATTACCAACTCCAAAGCAACAAGCAAGTAAATATAACGAAGTACATACATTCATTCACGTATATATTATAAGAATTTCGCGTGGAAAAACTTCAGTAAGCTCCAAAATACAAAAGCTCCGAAATTACTTCTCTCTCTCACCCTAATCTAATGAAGCTTCCTAAACCAGAGAAAGAAAAACCAACTCTAAACGCAATATACCGGCAGCTTTCGCCAGCTCGCTCCTTCCTAATAAATAAAAATCCACAAGTCTCGCCTCGCCGAAAGAAAGCGCGTCGTCACGGCCGCATAGGAGTGTGTAGACCCGCGTATATACGTGGGCGCGGGAAGTCGCGCGCGTGCGCGACGAAAAGTGAGTACATTGCGAGAAAAAAAAGGCTCGCCGCTGGAGAGCACAAGTGGAAGGGGGGAGCCGTCAGCTCGCGTGTGCACTTCGCCGGGCGGCGTAATCGTCGCGGCAGGCAGTAAGAGAGGCCCCGCGGACGCGTTCGCGCAGTCCGTGTGCGCGTAACACACCAGTGGGAGGGGGCCGCCGCCGCGACGAAAAGGCCGACATCGTTCGACCACCTCGCGCGACTCCGCGTCACATGTGCCATTGACGGGCCGGACGAGCCGCATCGCACGGAGAGCATCACGAGCCGCCACCGCCGGGATGGACGTGGCGACGCTGATCAGGCAGGCGACGGAGACGAGCCGGAGGGGCCGCGAGCCCCGGCTACCCTTTCCCAGCAGGCCGTGGATGAAGGATAACGGGGCCGCCGCCGCCGCGCCCGCCGGCAACATCGGCCTCAAGGGCATCGTCGCCGGTGAGTGTCTCCTACTTTTTCTTTCCTCGCGTGCTTGCAGACTTATATAGACTCTTTTCTTACTATTTGATGCGTCGAGCTTTTCTTTTTTTCAATTAACGATGTTTTTTTTTCGTTTTTATGTAATTGTTGCTGTTCATTTAAGGTTTGTACTTTCTTTTTTTCACTTGCATCGGTGTATGAAAGTCCCTTGACCGCTTGAAAATTGATTTTTCTTTTCAGTCGATATAGTGTTCCGGCGATCGAACACTCCTTGCTCCGAAAGCTCCTTATTATACAGTGTCTGCAGTACGCTTAGTAACAGCTCAGCACAAGTGCCGTAGGACGACAATTTACTTCAATCAGAGAATTTCTGCTCCTTAGCATCTGCATCTCTCGCCTGTTTCTTTTTCAGTATTAAAAACAGTGGGGCGGTTTAACCTCCGCCACCGCACCGCACACTTATATTTCAAAGCGGACATGCGCAATAATACGCGGAGCAGGTGTACGTGTTTACGAATAGCGGCGGGGCATTGTGTTTGACAATAGGCGCTGGATGATTTTGCGAGCGGTGCTTGTCGAGCGGCTGCAAGTATTTTTGCAGAGTGTAATGCATTACCGCCTGAGGCAATAATGAGCTGGGCAGAAGTAACGACTATTTAAAAAACATGCACAATTTGTTTTAGTTATTTGACGATAGCGGGTCGTCGTAAGGTGTTTCACGATAACATCAGCAGACGTTTTTATCACGGAAACGATTGTAATTACATTGGTTATTCGCGTATTTACACTGCCGTTGTCGGATTCTTAACAAATGATCGGTGAGACTTGTTACGCAATGAATTCGTTGGAATAGGCTTGCGAATAATTATTGATCGAACTTAACGATAATTTATATACTGTTATTAAGTTGAATAAAAAGCTCATTGAAGCAGCTCAAATTGTTAAAATAAAATAAAATCTAAATATGTTTCATGCTTTTGCTATCGTAATTGATGTTAAATTTTTATTTACGTAACGATGTTCTTATGACAGATAAGAAAGATCTGCATTATCAAGTATCAGTGGTGAAACTCGATCTGTGACATAACTTGCTAAAAAGTTAATTATGAAATTAAAAAAGTATTTTACCTAGAATAGTATAAATTCTAATTCAATTTATTAATTGTAATATTCATAAGAAATTGTTTACTCTCACAAATGTTAATTGCGAAAATTATCCAAGAAATGAGAAAATACTAATCTATGTTGAATTGTTCAATTGCTTTATAAAATGGACAGCTTTTTGTAAATTTAATGATACTTAAAGTGCATAATTAATAAAAATATTTAATTTAAAATTTAATTAATAAGTAGAAATCCGCAGAATTAAACGAGAAGTTAAAAATAAACATGTATAATATATACTCAGCTCATTAGCTGACATATTAATTTCCTTTAGAATATGTCCGTTTTTGCCTTTTTTTAGTTTTCATATGCGATGCGTAATTCCCTTTGACGATCGTATAGGTATTCTAAAATAAATTATTTCAACCAAGCGTATACAAGTAAAAAGCAACCAATAATGAGCCGGGCAGTTTAATAATTGCGAAATTCTACTACTTCTTGAAAATAATAAAACAACCATTAGTTGCAAGCTATACGGCAACTCGCGAAATCGCATGAAATTCAATAAAAATAACGGATATACGTGTCCGCTAAGATTAGCCCCGGAGCTTATTTGAAGCGCATGCTTCAAGTTTACTAAATGTCCCATTAATAAGTCCGTAATTGCCACGCGGCCAGAAATAAACACATAACGCCCGAAGCAAAAAGCTCCGCGCGTTTCGAATAATTCCCGCAAGTTTACGCACGCCGAGTCGCGCGCGATATGCAAGTTTACATGTATAAAAGCACACGAGTCCCTCGGTCTTTCTCTTTTTTCCTCGTTGTCCCTCTCGACTTCTCGCTTTCGAAAAGCCGCCTGCATGGAGAGACCGTGAAAACCTCGAGCGCGATCGACGACTTTCGATTCGTGTAATTAGGTTGTGGGTCAAGTCGTGCCTTTTTTTCGACCTCCCGCGCTATTACACGCCTGGGTGTTTGTGTCGTTCGTTTTTTTATTTTTAAAAGCAAAGCGAAGGCTGGAGAAGATTGCGTCGCGTAATTACTTAATTTTCCGGGACTTTAAAATAACGTGGAAAATGTTTGCATTGAGGTTGAATGGTACAATTACTTGGCGATAAAGAGTGATGTTAATTGTCTAGGTTTGTTTTGGAATTGAATTTGTAATTTTGTTGGGGTGAAAAATATTGCGCATCTAAAAAAGTAGAAATAAATCGCACTGCGCAAAAAGTTTTTTTTGTTGTATACGTCTTTATCAATTTACGACCAAATGTATAAATAATTTGTATGCTGTAGCAAACATTTGCAGATGTTGCAAATATATTATTGAAATCGCTGAAACAATGCTAGAACTTCAAGGTGGAAAAATAATTATCTTGTATACTTTAATTTAAAGCACAGGAATGAGTGTAAGCTCTGCAGAAAGTATTTTTAAATTCTGTTAAAGAATTCGAGATATTTTTTCTTACTAAACATTTAGTTAGGTTTAACTTATTTTTATTTTGTTTACTTTCACAGTGGTTAACACTGGTTTAATTATAGTTTTACATTAGAAAATACTACTTAAAAGAAGAATACTTCACTATTACTTAAATTCACAAGAAAGTCATTAATAAAAAAAATCTTAAAGTCACTTTGGATCTTATTTTTAAAGATTCTTTTATTTTACTTTCAGGTGGCATCACAGGTGGCATTGAAATCTGCATCACATATCCCACCGAATATGTAAAAACTCAGCTCCAACTGGATGGCAAAGCTGGTGCTGGTAAACAATATAATGGTATTTTGGACTGCGTCAACAAGACTGTCAAGGGACATGGATTCTTCGGATTGTACAGAGGATTGTCAGTTTTGATCTATGGTTCAATACCTAAATCTGCTGTTAGATTTGGTTCTTTTGAAATGGTAAAAAATAAACTGGTGGATTCAGAAGGAAAGCTCAGTGCTCCAAACCGACTGCTGGCTGGTCTATGTGCTGGTGTTTGCGAAGCCATCCTCGCTGTAACTCCTATGGAGACAATCAAAGTGAAATTCATCAATGATCAAAGATCAGCAAATCCTAGATTTAGAGGTTTCTTCCATGGTGTTGGAATTATTGTTAAAGATAATGGTAAGACATTATTTAGAAAACAGAATTTACTTTGTCTTTTAAATTTCTCTTTATAAAATTTGCTGAATTGTAAAATGTTCATGCCTTTTTTGGCAACAGAATTTTACTCATATTAAATTTATACAATTCTGCAATATTTTGCATATAAGTGCTTACATTGCATGTTTTTTCTGCTTAGGATTCCGTGGGGTCTATCAAGGTTTGGTGCCAACTATTATGAAACAGGGTTCTAATCAAGCTATTCGATTTTTTGTAATGGAATCTTTGAAAGAATGGTATAGGGGTGGAGATAACAATAAGCATGTTCCTAAGTTAGTCGTTGGTGCCTTTGGTGCAGTTGCTGGAGCTGCATCTGTTTATGGAAACACACCTATTGATGTTGTTAAAACAAGAATGCAGGTTTGTATTTTTCTATATTTTAATATTTCCTTTTGTTTAAATTAGTAATAAATTTAATTAACATTTTTTTATTCAATAAATAAATTATTGCAGGGTTTGGAAGCTTCGAAATACAAAAATAGCTGGGACTGTGCTGTTCAGGTATGGAAGAAAGAAGGTCCAAGAGCTTTCTATAAAGGAACAGTACCACGATTAGGTAGAGTGTGTCTGGATGTGGCCATTACTTTCATGATCTATGATTCCTTCATGGATCTCTTCAAGAAAATCTGGCCTTGAAGACATTAGAAATTATAATTTTTGAGCCTGTATTTTCTCAGGCTTTTAATATCAACAAAAGATGAAAGTAGTTGCAACCTTTGTACCTACATTGTATAAAAAAAAAATACCTACTGCTTTAGAAGCAGTGCTTCAAATATGTCAGTGTTTACCGTAGAGTCATATGGTATAACAGCATGTTGAGAGATTGCCAATGTCTAGAATGATCTTCGATTTTTTTATAGTATATGTGCCATGTGTATGATTTTTTACCAACTCTTTAATTTTTCATCTGATTTCTATATTTATTACTAAAATAATTGAATTGTATATTTACTTAATTTCTAGAAAATCAATTGTTCAGTAATGAAAGAAAATTTTTGATCTGTTTGCTTAAATTATTTAAAATACAAATTTTGTGCTTGTTATGTAAAAATGCAGAGTATATATGTATGAATTACTAGAACTGAAAATAGTTTAATAAAATTTTGAGTTGAAAGATTGAAAAGTTGGTTGTATGGGTATCTGAAGAGTAAGAATTGTAACAAAAACCATGTCATTGATGTTTCTATGTGATAAAATGTGGCTTTTTATTCAGTTAGTCAATTTCAATATGTATATTCAGAGCACAAATTGTTTGATAATTTTTATAATGATTTATTTCAATTTTGAAGAAGTTTTTATGAAGATTTACTAATCTAATGTTTGTTAAAAAATAGAATATCGCGATATCTTCGCAAAAATTGTGTAAAAAGATTTTTGGAAAAAGAAAACGAACAGGAATAGAACTGTTTAATCAGTGGATGGATTAATTCGTTGGGATAGATTATAATTTATATACAGAAACTTAGAACTTTTTTCATGCTTACTGCCATAAATATTTTATCAATGAATTTTATTGACAGATGCGACTACTTTTCACTGTATTTACTGTCTTCAAATAGAACTTTTGGTAATACCTTTTCGAATTATATTTTGTTACAGATTTTTACAGATAATCACATTCCGTGGTAATATTATATAAGAGATTTATGTATTCTTACTTTTTTAAGTATGAGCACTTGTTTTTTACTTTGTCGTTCTATACATTGTTGTTTAATTTTCTATATCTTATTTATGTCAAAAATTGTATAATTTATAAAAATTATATCACAAAATGTTAAAATTTTGTTTTATAATTTATCTCTTTAATCAGCGAATGTGTGCTTGTTTACAATTTTGTTACTCTAAATCAAAGAAATTATTTATAAAAATATGAATGATGCTATAAATAGATCGCTATATTATAATCTTAGAAGAATATATCAAGAGTTTAAACGCACTATACACCAAAAACATTTTATAGTGTATTTTTCGAAAAGATAAAATATTAAAGTACAAATTTTAAAATGAAAATTTTTATTGAAATAACCTAATATCTAATTTTATATGAAAATAAATTTGGTTTGGCGTGAGTTACAAAATTATTACGGCTCACAACAAAATAAAATTTATAATACCCTTTGCAATCATAAACGACAATATTCTATAAGCAGTGAAAATTTTAAATTATGATTTTAAACGTAATTTTCTACTTCCAATCAAGTTGCGTGAAGAAATTTATAAATATTTAAGTTTTTCACATTATGAAAGATGAGATGATTAAATTATAACAAGTTTATCTATTAAATGTTTTGAAAAAAGTAAAAAGACACTATTGAACATGTAACTATTGATGTAAATATCAGTTTATGTATAATAAATATATAAATATACAAAATATTAAATCATATTTCGTTTTTAAATTATATTACTTAAAATTAATTTGTCTCAATATAGCAAAAAATATAGCAAACGGTATAAAAGAAATTCGGTAGAACTTCATTTTAGTACTTTTATAATTTGAAAGTTAGTAGTAGAAATTTCGGAATTTCTTTAATGTGGTAAAAAATTGAGGAGACAGGAGTTTAATTGGGTACGTAAGTTATGAGAGAAAGTAGAGTCGTAAAATCTTTTTATGGTAATGTTCTCGGGAAAGATAAGTTGCCGCTTGCCAACACTCTAGTTGGCACATTAGAATTAGAATACAGATTAATTATTATAATAAATGTAATTAGTTTTAAAAAGTGCAATTGACACAGACTTACTGTGTAAAAGATCAAAGGCGGGCCAAAGAAATTTAAAAGATTGAACCAGCGGAGTCAAAAACTCTGTATACAGTAGTTGTCAAGGTTTGATTCCAAATTTTTGAAAAGTTAAAAAGACCAATTTTTAAATATGTTTAAACATTTGTATTAGATTAAGGAAAATGTTACAAATGATTTAGTTTTATTAAAAAAACAATATGATTTCTTTCTTTATATAAAGATTTTAATTGAAACAAAAGTAAACAAAAATTGGATCGATTTAAATTGTTTGCCCAGTTTCTAAATACTTATGAAGATATTTTAACAAAATTTTTTCCACCTGAATAGTGAGAAAAAACTCGCGGAACGAGGGTGAGAAAAGATTGATGGAGTGGAAAAGGATGAGGATCGCACAAATGATATAGAGTATACGAGCGATAGGTACCGAGGGGCAGAGCGAGAGAGGAAAATGAGAGAGGGCTCCGAGGAGAGAAAGAGGGCAAAAACAAGCGGAATGAGTCGAAAGTTCAAAATGAGAAAGAGGAGGTCCACCGTGGGCCCCTTTCCGCCCATCGCCGTCAGTGTACCTGAGCTCACCTAATGGGTACCTATAAGTATATATCTGTACGGTGGTCGCGACTCGCATTATTTCGGCAGAAACCCACCGCCCCCTTTTTTTCTAACTAATTACCTTTTTCGGCCTTGCCTTTTGTTTTGCGCTCGATTTTAATTTACTTTCTTGCCGGCGAACTTCTCAAGGCTTTGGCAATTTCAAATTTTGTCCTGCAAAATATATTTTTCTACGTTTTATATAATTTTTGTTATACGATTTTAATGTAACAACAATATTTTTCTGATAAAATTAATTAGTTTTCTGGATAAAGCACGGTATAGATACGTAATCCATTAAACGCTAAATCGCTAATACAATTAATACATATATTTTTTACGGCACTCATATAGCTTGTACGCCACTTTTTGCAGTATTTGTAAATTTTTTTGAACAAAAAGAGTACTTAATTGGCGAATTCCGCAAACTTCTCACGAAGCCCCATTACGAAGTTCGCGTGCTTCAATCATCTTCGCGGAATTTTCGCACGTACTGCAGGCGTTCCCCCCCACCGCCGCGTGGCAGTCGGCGCGCCCGCGGCACGCGATTTTCCAAAGGATCGCGCGGCTCTCGCGCGGAAAAAGGGTTAAACATCATCATAATAGCCCCCGCTGGTACGCGATATTACAGTCCCGGGGCCCGCGGAGCGCAGCTGTGCCGCGAGTGAGAGCAGCGGGAAGGGGGGGAGGCCCGTTGCACCCTCCGTCTCTCTCCCGCGCCCGGAGACGAGCGGGCGGACGCGCGCAGGTGCCCGAGAAAGGCCCCCCTTCCCGCTCGGGGCCCGAGGGGGGGGACCCGGGGTCACATTCCAAGATGGCTGTGCCCGAGGAATGCAGCGCTGGGTAGGCCCTCCGCTCCTCCCCCCCTCCCTCCCTTCCGCCGCGCACATCTCGCGGGACGCTCGCGGTGCTCTCGGCTCTTCTCGCGCGATCGGCGCCGCCGATCCTGCCCTGTGGAAAACAAATCCCGCGCGCGAACGCGCGTACCGCACGCACGCGACGACCGTCGGTCCGTCCACCCTGCGAGTGTCGCAGCGCGTCGATCGTGCAGCATCCCGGACCCAGTGCGCAACGGAGCGGGAGGCTGCTGCTGGGGGACTCGGGGAACTCTCTACCTCTACCTACCTGCGGCGACGGAGGCCCGGAATGGACGGGAGGTCGTGGGCCTGGTCGCACTCGCGGGTGACGTGAGCGAGCCATCGGCATGCCACCGGCTCGCCTCAAACGATGTCTCACAGGGATATCTCGGAGGTGAGTGTACGCCGATGAGGTCCTGTCGCCTCCAGGCGGTTTTGTTATTTTCTCGCGGGTGACGATTTCTCTCTGTGCAACCGTCGCTCCGCGGTGTACTCCACTCGCTTGTTTGTATACACGCGCACACACCTGACGCAGTATATTTTCGTGCGTCCGGTCCGGGAGGCTGCGCTTCTTATTTTGTCGAATTTGGCGTACTTTTGTTTTGAGCTTTCCTTTTATTTTGCTCCCGCGGTGTTGATTGATTTCCGCGATAATTCGCGGACGTGGATCGCGAGTGGAGCGTCGGGGACTTTTCGGTTTCATTTTTTGGCCGATCGGTAGGTAGTGAATGGAAATACCTGCGGCTCTTTTTTATCTCGCCGTGTTTACCGGAGTAAAAAATGGCTGGTCGCTCGCATTTCGCTGATGCACCGCCGACCGTTTTTTTTATTTGTTTCCTGACTTTTTTAATCGCTTCTTGATTATTTATGGTAGTGATAAATATTCATTAGTTTACTGTGGATTGCTTCGGAGTTTTTTTTAGTGAGATTTTTATCCGTTTTTAACGGTTTATTTTAACATTTTTGTTGCACATTTTTTTCAACTGAAAGAAAAAAGAAATAAACTTTTAATATTTTGTACACAATTTTATGTAAAATAATTAAAATTTATTTACTGTAACTAATTATCTGCATCTAATTTATGTGATTTAGTCAATGTAAATTATACTGTATAATTTTATTGACTGGTTATAATTATTATTTTAATGTTCATTTGCACCTTCAATTATCTTAAATAAAAAATAAATATTTATTTGGAACAAAATTTTAATTATAACTGTGTTAATTATAAATTTTGCTAATAAATTTAATTCTATTTTTAATTTAGTTACCTTACTCAATAAATGCAAAGAATAAATTTAATGACTTTGTAACTTTAACTTCAAGGTGGAGCCCGAAGGTTCGTCGGCCCTGGCTGCTGGATCACGGGCACTGTTCCTTGAGACAGTACGCAGGAGCAACACTGCCTGCCAAAATGGAGATTATGCTTTAGCAGCCACTTTGTACACAGAGGCACTGGCTCTGGATCCTTTGAGCCATGTGCTGTATTCCAACAGGTCAGCAGCTCGCCTCAAGATGGGCATGTTTGCCCTGGCGTTGCAGGATGCTGTAAGGGCCACTGAACTGAGTCCACAATGGCCCAAAGTATGTTTGGCAAGTTAAAAAAAATGTTTTTAATATTTACTAAGGAGTTTTTAATTATTTATAATTGCATAATTTTATAATTTTAATTTAAAATGAAAATCTTGATTATGTAATGCAAGGTATAAATTATAGAATTTTATAATAATATTTTTGGTCATCTATGAATCTGGATACCAGTAAGAATGCTCTACATTTTTTATTTCTTCATAAATAGAAAAATTTAAGTTGTAAAGTATGATAACTAAATTTTTATTTTAGGCATACTATCGTCAGGGCGTAGCCCTCCAGTGCCTTGGCCGCTATGGCGAGGCCCTCGTGGCCTTCAGCATCGGCCTGGCACGGGACCCGAGCAACTGTCAGCTGCTCTCGGGTCTAGTGGAGGCATCTCTAAAGTCGCCTCTCCGTGGAACATTAGAACCTACGTTCCAACAGTTGCGCGCGATGAAGCTCGACGAGTCTCCATTCGTCGTGATATCGGTAGTGGGCCAGGAGCTGCTCGGCGCCGGCCAGTACAGAGCTGCCGCCGGCGTCCTCGAGGCGGCCCTGTCCATCGGCTCCTGCAGTCTCAAGTTACGAGGCAGCGTTTTCTCAGCGCTCTCAAGTGCTTACTGGGCTCTTAATTCCATCGACAAAGCTATTGGCTACATGCAGCAGGATTTAGGTAAATTATCCTTTTTCGTAATTTGAAAATAAGATATAAAAGTTACGTATCACTTGAAAACGTAATTTTGCCTGCAGATGTTGCACGATCGCTGGGAGACACACAGGGCGAATGTCGTGCGCACGGAAATCTCGGTTCGGCTTATTTTAGTAAGGGTAGTTATAAGGAAGCGTTAACAGCACACCGATATCAATTAGTACTCGCCATGAAGTGCAAGGATACGCAGGCAGCGGCCTCGGCGCTTACAAGCCTGGGCCACGTGTACACGGCAATCGGTGATCTGCCGAATGCGCTCGCGTCACACAAACAGTGCGTGCAGTTAGTCAAACAAATCGGCGATCGGCTGCAGGAGGCCAGGGAAATCGGCAACGTTGGCGCTGTTTATCTGGCTATGGGCGAGTTCGAGAGCGCGGTATGTTAGAGTTAATACACATTTTTAAGCAACTGGCAATCGTTTGAAAATATAATTAAGGCAATTTTTTTATATAGGTTGATTGCCATACACAGCACCTGCGAATCGCTCGTCGTTTAGGCGACAAAGTCGAAGAGGCAAGAGCTTTTAGTAATTTAGGATCGTCACATCATTACAGAAGGAATTTCGGACAAGCCATGACTTACCACGAAAACGTTCTTAAAATCGCACAAGAATTGGGAGATAAAGCAATTGAAACCAGAGCGTATGCTGGACTGGGGCATGCAGCTCGATGTGCAGGTGCAGTGTTTTTTACGTTGACGATGTTCTTCAGCTGCACTCATCTAAGATTAGTTAATCAAAATATATTTTGATCATTCTACAGGTGACTTACAGCAAGCAAAACTGTGGCATCAGCGACAGCTGGATGTAGCTTTGTCGACGAAAGACAAAGTAGCGGAAGGTCGAGCTTGTAGTAACCTTGGCATAGTTTATCAATTACTAGGCGAACACGACGCTGCTCTTAAGCTTCACCAGGCCCATCTAGGTATTGCTCGAGCCCTTGGAGACAGAGCGGGTATGGGCAGAGCTTACGGTAACATCGGAAACGCATACAATGCGCTTGGCTACTATGAACAGGCTATCAAGTACCATAAACAAGAACTAACTATAAGCAAGGAGGTATTTAATTCTAAAACGTTATCAATAAATAATAGCAAATTGCAGTTTAATAAAGATTTATTTAACTGCATATGCTTTATTCAGTATATACTTTATTCAGAATTACAATATTTCTACTTTTTATTAAAATTTAATATTTTTACAGGTAAATGATAGAAGTTCAGAAGCGAGTACACATGGAAATCTGGCAGTGGCCTATCAAGCTGTCCAGGGCCACGAGGCAGCTTTGCGCCACTATCGAGCACACTTAGCAATAGCGCGCGAGCTAAAGGATACGGCAGGCGAAGCGTGTGCTTTACTTAATTTAGCCAACTGCTTATCATCACGCGGGCGATTCGACGAAGCCATACCCTACTATGAAAATTATCTGATGCTCTCGCAGGAACTTCATGATGTCGAAGGAGAAGCTAAAGCTTGCCATTTTCTAGGATACGCTCACTACTGCCTGGGTAATCACAGAGAAGCTGTCAGATATTATGATCAAGATCTTGCCTTGGCTAAAGATTTGCAGGATAAATCAGGAATGGGCAGGGCGTACTGCAATCTTGGACTAGCTCATCTTGCGCTTGGAAATCTTGATACAGCATTAGAATGTCAAAAGTATTATTTAGGTAAACGCATGTCATTAATATATCTGTTATACTAAAAGATATAACTTTTATAAAATTTAGGAGAGTTAAATAAGTTTGATACAATCGTTTGCAATTTTTTGAAATTATAGCAATAGCTCACATGACAAAACATCTGGCTGGCAAATTTCGGGCTTTAGGCAATATTGGTGATTGCCTGTTACGTCTGGGTGATATAGACGAGGCCATCAAAATGCATCAGCGGCAATTGAATCTTGCACGCTCAGCTGCCGATCGAAGTCTTGAGGCCGCGGCTTACGGTGCTTTGGGAATTGCGCATCGGGCGACTCGTAATCTCGACAAAGCACTCGGATTCCATACTCAAGAGTTGACTTTACGACAGGAGGCAGCTGATCTACGAGGCGAATGCCGAGCTCACGGTAACCTCGGTGCTGTGCATATGGCCCTCGGACAATACACTCATGCCGTAAAATGCTACCAAGAGCAACTCGAACGCGCTCGCGAACTGGGTGATTCTGGTGTGGAGGCACAAGCTCTCGGTTAGTACCTTCTTCTTTTCCATGTAAAAGAATAAATTAATTAAACAAATACAAACTTTTAGTTTAGACTACATGTATTTTATAGTTTCGACAATTCCCTTTTCTGAAAAAAAAGAACTTAGAAATTTGCTGTTTTCAAAAAATTTACTTTGAGTATAAATTTTTAGGTAATTTGGGAATAGCTAGACTAAATATGGCTCACTACGAGGACGCAATAAGTTACTTCGAGCAGCAGCTTTCAACGCTCGAACCCTTGAATAGTAATACTGCTCTACTAGATAGAGCTCGAGCTTTAGGTAATTTAGGTGACTGCTACGAAGCTCTCGGCGATCCAGCGGAAGCAATCAAGTGTCACGAGCAGCAGCTCGCGGCTGCGGTACGGCTCCGCAGCGCCAGAGACCAGGAAAGGGCTTATAGAGGATTAGGAAGGGCGAGAGAGGCGTCTGGGAATTATCAAGAAGCACTCGTATGTTTCGAGAAGAGGCTATTGGCTGCTCACGAGGCAGACAGCCCCGAATCTCGGGGAGCTGCCTACGGTGATTTAGGTGAGCTAAGATAATAATTATAATTCAATTTAGCAATTGTGTCAAAACATAAATAAATTTTTATACTAAGCATTAATGATAAATTAACAGGTAGAATACACGCGGCACTGGGTAATCACGAACAAGCCGTGAGCTGTTTGACGCATCAACTAGCTCTTGCTCGTGGACTAGGTGACAAAGCGACGGAAGCCGAGGCAGCGTCAGGTCTCGGTGCCGTGCATTTATTGATGGATGATCCGGATACGGCTCTCCAACACCATCGACTTGAATTATCGATCGCCGAGAGTTTAGATGCTGCGGGATTGCAGGCGCGTGCCTGTGCCAATCTTGCTGCCACGCAGGAGGCCCTCGGCCAACTTGAGGAAGCAATACAATTGCAGGAGCAGTCGCTTAGCCTCGCTGCTGCAGCCGCGGATTTGCCCGCTCGCGCTGCCGCTTTCTCCAGCCTCGGACGATTACACCACCTGTGCGGAGACTTACCCCGGGCGTTGAGCTATTTGCAGTCCGGTCTCTCGCTGTCCGAAGGTTTGGGTCGCAGAGACGAGGCTGCACGGTTGAGACATCGATTAGGACTGGTCCACTGGGAAGCGGGCGAACCCGCGATTGCCGTTGAACAGTTGGAGAAGGCAGCGACTTTGCTTGAATCATTGGATGTTAATCAAGGGTTTGCGACGAGTTCCAGCTGCGGAACGCTCCATCAGCCCGACAAGACGGTGTTGCTTTCACAAACTTATCGCATGCTGCAAAAAGTACTCGTAAGTTTAGATCGTTCGGCAGAAGCACTCAACTGGGCCGAGAGATCTAGGAAAACGAAAGAGACTACAAATGAAGAAGCCGTTCATTATACTGAAATAATTGATCGGCAGAGAGGCATTGTTTTATACTATAGGTATGGTTTCACATCATCGTATATTACTGAATAATTCAACGTTAAATATAATCTTTAAAAGTAAATATAAAAAAAAATTTTATGTACAGTGAAGTAGATGACGAGCTGCATAGCTGGTGTTTAGCGCCAGGTCGGGGCATGCTCCGTTTTCACTCTACCAGCCTGGTAAATGGTCCAAACTTAGAAAAACGCGTTTTGGAGGCTCGCGAGGCTCTGCTTCACGGAGAGTCCGCGTCAGACACGGCAGCTCTCGACGATCCCAACTGTCCAACGAAGATAAATGCTCGTGGCCATCACCTCAATGCAAGCTCCTACAGTTTAAGTAGTTTATTTAGCGTGGGCTCGCTAAGTTCGCGCGCTGGCAGTGCACGTTGGGCTCAGCAGAGAGGTGGACCAATTTGGCAAGCTCCACCTGCTCTGCAGAGCCTGTACGATTTATTGATAGCTCCGTTTGAAGATCTACTACCCATGCCCAGGAAAGAATTGATTCTCGTCGTCGAGCAGTCGCTTTATGTTGCGCCTTTACCCGCTCTCCAAGCTGGTCCCGGTAAATATAACTTGATCAAGCTTTTTACAAGAAATGAATGAATTGAATGAGAAATGAATGCTTCAGTATTTTTACATTACATGTATCTTTTTTTATTTTAGGTGAAGATTATCTTTGTGAAAGATTTTCGCTGTTGGTGGTACCGTCGCTCAGTGCGCTGAAACGTAGAACGAAAACACCCATGCCAGAGGGAAACGCTACAGTTGCAGCTTTAGTAGCCGGCAATCCAGTGATACCAGAAAAAGTGCGCGAAGAACACGGATGGTCCGAAAGTGTTTCGTCCGCGGAAACCGAAGCCAGCATTGTTGCTGAGTTACTTGACACAAGACCGTTAATCGGTGAGTAAAAAACATTATTTTATAAGTTCAATAAAAATAAAAATTTATTTTTAATGAAATTTTAACTTAAATTTTCTCACTGTGCAATCGTTTGTAGGTGCGGAGGCAACTCGGTCGGCAGTGCTGTGCAATTTGCCGGATGCTGAGTGCGTACACTTGACGGTGCCAGTGTTCTGGTCAAAGAGTCCGAACTTGGCCCTCAGTGCTGAGCAGTGCGACGAACCGGGTGATAAACCCGACTATCTTCTGGAGTGTAGTGCCGACGTATTGCGGTTGACTGCGCGACTTGTCGTTGTTTCGGGAAGTCACTGGTGCACCGACTCCAGTACAACGGTGAACGTTCAAGGTGTACAGACTTTGTCTAAGGCGCTACTCAACGCTGGTGCTCAGTGCGTACTCATAGGCATGTGGCCTGTACCTCCAACTGCGGGCAGTATTCTCCTTAGAGCTTTCTACAGTGCCATGTTACAAGGTCAAAAAGCTTCGAGAGCACTAGCTGAAGCTATGCAAACTGTTCAGCATACTCGTCACTTTGCGCACCCGGCTAACTGGGCAGGTTGGTTATTGCTTGGTGGTGATACGAGATTGTCAAATAAGGTAATTCAAAGTTGAATCATTGCGGGTATTTATAATATTATTTCAAAATATTAGATCAGTAGTAGGAATACGTTAATTTGGACTTTTAGGTAGCATTAATGGGACAAGCCTTAGCAGAGTTACTACGTAGTGGTCCTGAGCAAAGCCGCGATGCACTGCGAGTCACACTACATCTGGTGGAAAAGTCGTTGCAGCGAATTCATTGCGGTCAAAAGAATGCTATGTACACGACGCAGAAGAGTATAGAAAATAAAGTTGGCTCAGCCACAGGTTGGCGAGAGCTGTTGATGTCCGTCGGTTTCAGATTCGAACCCGCGGGTAACGGTATACGACCCTCAGTATTTTTCCCACAGAGCGATCCTGAAGAGAGGCTCACCAGATGCAGCGCAAGTCTGCAAGCTTTGCTCGGTCTCAGCCATGCATCTTTGCACGCACTCGTCCGACTACTCCAGGTAATACAATAATTTCCATTGGATTGAATATTTCCAAATAATATGTAAAAGTTCTATTCTTCATTTCATTGATTACACGCGAAAAAATAAATATTTTCTTAGGCTCCTGAAGCAGCTGAAGATGTAATTGCAGCAATGCGAAGAGCTAGTTGCGCCACCGAAGGTCAAGAAATTAAACTCCCTGTCCGCGTGTGGCGAGCGGCCGGTTCGCATGAACTTTTCGCTAGCTTAGGCTTCGATTTGATGGAAGTGGGGCAACTAGAAGTCACTTTGAGAACTGGCAAACAAGCATTACGTCGAGCGGTTCAATTTGCACTTCAAGCTTTACTTGCATTATTTGGTAAATGCTTTAAATCTATCTTGACAATTTCTGCAATAGTCGGAAAAATTTCAATTGATCATTAAAATTTATTTCTTTATATTTTTCTAGATACTCAAGAAGCACCTAATAGCCTTAGTTTAGATTCAGGTAGCTCAATGGAAAGTTTAGCTTCTGTAGCGCAAACTGATAGAGCGCTGTCAGAAAGACCTCGTTTAGGAGGTGCTTTTGCTAGCTACGTCAGACACCGTGGTGAACCAGATGGAAAGACTATGGAAACACCAAGCTTATCTCTTTCTCGTCTGAACTGTCAAAACGGTGAAGGTATTTTACGGCATTTACTGTTTAATTTTTTAATTATAAAAGACTGATGAAATTAATTCATATACATCATTTTAATTAATACCTTTTAATTTTACAGATGAACCGAACGAAAACTATCCATCCAGTTCTACAGCAACTCTGAACCTCAATCATCAAACACGTATCCGCAATATTTATGTTGAGCAGTGTAACGGAAGTGTAAGACCAGGATCAAGTTCAAGTGGTTCGGTGACTGATTGGGAGAACGGCCACAACACCGTATTACGCAGACAACCATTACCTGCCCTGCCACCCACCGTTCTCGAGCGTCTAAGCGTTCGCACTGAGCTTGGACCTGGTAACACTGGAACTGTACCTCGTAAGGTGGTGCAACCACCAGCCAACGAAAATGGCGAATCTTCAAGTAGCAACCCAGATACTGCTCAAAATTCTGAGACGCAGCATCACCATAGCCATCCCAGCATCCGAAACCTGGCGACATCCCTCACGAGTTTAACCCGCGAACTCACGCCTACAATGTCGGAGGTGTATCACGAGAGGAATCTTGGACTTGGACTCGCGCCTTCGCTATCCAAATTACTCGAGGAAGTAGGCGGTTGTCCCATCGCCGAGAATGAGGAACAAGCGCATACGATTGGTAGGAATGGCATTAGTCAAACGACTAATTGGTTACAGAACGAGGCAGAGCTGTGCCGTAGAGACGAGGCTGATGGTAGATCTATTGCTGAGTCTCAATGTAGTGCCACTAGCAGCAATAAAATTCGGAGAAAAGCGCCTCCACCACCAATTTAGGTTTAAAATCATGAGATATCCTCGAGACTGACCAGTGCAGTTCGAAGCTGAAAGTACAAAATCTGCTTCGTGGATATGCAATTTCAACTACTTGATAATTTATTTATATACAAAAATTAACAAATAGAATGAATCAGGTTATTTTAATTTTTTATGTGAGGATTTCCGTTCATCATCGTATACTTTTGTTAATATATTTATAATTATGAACAGGTATATTCCCTGTCGTAGTACTTATGGAAATATTCTAGGAACAGTTTGGCAATTGAAAACCTACATTTTTTACTATCAAGTTGACTCATAGATTCAATGTTTTTCATGTTTTGAAACGTCCAAATTATTAGTTATTTTAACTGCAAATTGAGTATTATGAAAATACCTATTGTAAATGTTTAACTTAAATGGTTGATGTAATTTTGAAAATTTTAATCCTAACAGGGTTTATTGTAATATTTCATATGTTGTATTTATTAAATACATCTAATACTAAGCATCTATGACAAATTGATGGCTTATAATTAATATTATAAATTTTAAGATTTTTGACATGCGATTTAAAAATAATATCAAAATTACAAAAACCAGAAATTATCTAAACAAAATTATGGGATGTCTAATTCATAGGTAGGTTATATGAAAATCAACCATGGATACTGTATATGGCATTCGATTTGATAAAGTATTTAAAATAGTAAACGTTTTTAATCTCTTGAGCAATATAAATCTAATAAATTTTTTTTAAATTTAAAAATTTTTTTAAAGGCAGATTTAAATATCTTAAACATTCCAAGAATGTTTCTCGAACAATAGTGATGAGGGGCTATAATGATTCCCCTGATGGGGAAATATATTTTTCCTATTAATTTTATTGAAATAGTATTTCATTTTAAAAATTTTTAAGATTTTAGGACATTAAGATTTATTTTTTTTTAAACAAATTTCTAATAAATTTTTCCATCAGGGTTAAGGTATGGGAATGGTAATAGAAATGGAGAGAAATAAATTTTACTTTACAAACTGTTTCAATATTTGAAGCAGAATAATTGCATTTTAAATCAAGTTTGTTTTACAATAGCAAAAGAAGTGGAAACAGTTTGTGGGATTAATATAACTGTGCCGTCCATTTTCTTGAAAAAGTCATACGTATGTACTATGTTGATTTGAAAAATTTAATATGTAAGATATTTTATGCAGACTTATTGTTAGAATAAATAAATCGGATCATTTTAGAATCAACCATATTTCGTTCTTATTTTTTCCGAATAATGTTTTCCTTCTTTATTTAGAAATATTTAATTTTATTTCGAAGGTATTTACAGTTTGATGTAGATGGTTTGATTCTCTATAATTCTTAGAATTGTAAGTGCTGATTTTCCAAAGGTATTGTATTTACTAAACTTTGTATTGACAAATTTAGTTCGATTGAAGGACACCGTTCAGTTCACATCGCAAATAAAAGCTTAGCTGAAGAAAGCGATACTTATACCTTTTACAAGTATAAAAACCATTTAAATATTTGCATAATAATGGGCGATCAAACTTTGCAAAGGGATTTTTATGTGCACAACACATCGGACGCAATGAATCAGCGAACCAACTCCTCGTCAACATTACAAGGTGAAGCTTATATTGAGACATTTTAAATAGTTTATCCAACATTTTCCCGGTTGATGATGCAAATGCAAACAAAAAATTTCAAGTGATTTGTTATCTGAAAACATTGAAAGGCCAAAAATATGGAGCATTTCCGACATATTATTACGAAATTCAACTGACACATGCTCTAATGAAATTTCATTTAGTCCTGCAGGCGAATTGAGCGAAGGTGTCCACTACCAAGAATCAAATTATTTACCAGCCCATTCAACCGCAGAAAACCAAGTAATTGGAGGAAACGTCGCAATGTACCCTAGCAGCAATAATTTAGATACCAACAATTATATCGGCAATAATCAAATGCAACTGAACATGAACATAAACGTACCACATATTATGAATCCAGCAATTGCATCTGCTGCAGCGTAAGACTTATTATTTATTTGATAATTTTGGCAATAATTTAAATAAATGTAGTAGTTTATTTTAAAAACTAGTAAAAACTTCAATTAACGACATAAGTAAGCATTAATATAAATTAAAGTGAAATGCCAAATGGAATTTGACTGTAATGGAAATCGGAGAGTCTGACTAACTTGAGTATTTTTATTTTCTTTCTTACACATTCCAAGCAGCTTTGCTGAAAATGAAGTGTATAATAAAGTCATTTAAAAGACAAAGTTTTCAGCTATAAAATAGTTTCGATATACGTCCCTTTTCACTTTTAATGAGAAAAATAAAGTAATCAAGTTAGTCTACTCTATCCTACACCAAAACGAGAAAAAGTAAAAATGAAAAATTGAAATTAAAAAGGGCTTTCTTATTTTTATATTAGGGCAATGGGGTCGGGCAATCAGACGATTATGCAAAGAGCTCCAGCAATGATGGAAAACCAGTTAATGATGCCGGGTACCGAAAATTACCCGTGGTTTATGTGCAATATCTGCCGCCTGCCCTTCAACGATAGCAAAACGCTGTACGAACACCAGTACGTGGCGCACGTCGTTAATCGGACCTTCTATCACTGCCCCTTATGCGGCGCAAATTACTTGTCCAACGAGCATCTACAGCTGCACCTGCACCAACAGCATCCCAACCAGTGCCTCTTCTGCCACATTCAATTTGTGAGCCCGACGCATCTCATAAACCACATCCTTCTCTGCCATTCAGACAGGGGTCAGGGTGGATTTTTGCTGCAGCCGAAGTAAGGGGTGTTTGATTTGCTGCTTTTTTTAGTACAATGAGAGCGCTTCATTTTAGTTTTTAGTTTAGAATTTTTAGTTTAAATGTAGATGTAAAAGTTGACTATTTAAAATTGATTATATTATTATTATTATTTATTATTATTATTTGATATTAATTGATAACAACTGTAACAAATTCCAGACGTTCTCGCAGGAGATGTAACATAATTGATTTCAATTTTTAATATAATAATTTTATAAAATAAATGTATAAAATTAATTGCTACAGTTTAGGTAATTGTAAGTAGCAAATTATTAATAAATAAATAAAGTTTTCAATTCAATATAGAATTTCTTTTGCCTTCTCTATCTAACCAGTGATTTATGTTTTCAATTAAAATTGAAAAATAATAATTATAGTGTTTAATAGTAATTAATAGTGTTTAATATTAATTAATAGTGTTTCCGCTATTAATTATGAAACTAATTATACGAAAATATTTTACTATCTCGATTTATTTTAAATAATTTTAAATACTTATGAAAAAAGGTTTATTTACTACACTTAAATTTGAAGATATTCATCCATCAATATTTATTTAATTGGAAATGCTTTAATTTTTTTTCATATTTCTCAATAGTCTATTTCACATAAAATGATCTTTTAGAAACTAATTTTAGACATTTACAAAAATTAGAGTATATTCATTTTCCTTAAAGTAAAACTATTGAAACAAAAATTCTTTTTGAAATGAATTTCGTAACTATAAAATTTGTAAAATCAATTTTTTTAAATTATGCTTAAAAAAACACACAAGTTTATGGAGCGACAAAGTTAATATAACTTTAAATGACCAGTGATTTGATCAATAAGTTCACAAGGTCCTGGTCCAATAGCACATACAGTCCTGCTGCCTGGAGCAACTTGGGTTTGACCTGCATCACGTACAACATTGGACAGCAATCCAATTGCTTTGGCAGTTTGATGTAACTCTAACATTTCTTTTTCAGTTTCACACTAAAAATATAAATGTCTATTAGATTTGTACACTCAAACTATACTTACAAATATAACATGCTAGTCTTTACCCTAACTGTGATTTTAGTTTGTCCACAATTTTCCCATGCTTTTAGGACACTGGGATGCTTCTTTGCTTGCTTGTAAGCGGCAACAGCTGCGTGTGCACATTGTGCTGCAACTTTTCCTTTTCCCATTTTCAAGTCATTTCTAACAACCAAAACCAGTTTGGAATAACTCTCCTCATCTCCAATTGAACTTGATTCTGACGACGATGACGATGACGAAGATTTATTTGAATATTTCTAAAAAGTAAATGAAAAAACCTTTTTTTTAAAGAAATACAAGATTCATTAATTTTCATATTAAAAACAATAACAATTTGTAAATTTACCTTTTCAGTGGCGGAATGTAATTGTTTCCTCCTGAAAACTTTATATAATCCATAACTAAGTAATAATGATAAAGGTATAGTTATTGGCGTACTTTTTAAGTAATCTAGTATTTCGAGAACAGCATTCATTGTGTATTACTTTTAATAAAAATAAATATCGATTAATAATGCCGTAGTTTACAGCTTCTTTTCACCACGTTCTGTTGCTTTGTATTACGCATAACCTCAAACTTTATAAAGATTCGGATGAAAAACACATAAATATATAACTATATATGATGAGTATAGGGACTTTCTATTCAAAATTATTTCTGTATGGTAATATTTTTTTTTGAATTTAAAATTTTTCTAAAAATTAGGTTTTTTAAAACATATGTGTATTATGTATAAACAAATAAATTATTTACATTTTTATTGAAGATATGTTACAAAAACTTTAAGAGTAGTTTATGCTTTTTCTGTTTACATTATAAAGTTTTTAAAATATATTTTTGCATATAGAATTTTTAAGTTCATAATCATATTTTTTTCACTTTCTTAAAGTTCTTTAATTCTTTTGTTATCGAAAAAGTGGCTCAAGGGTCCTGATGAATTCCTTTTCAAAGTGTTCAGTGGAAAATCGATGCACAGAAGCTCTAGCAGCATTTCTAATAATTTCTCTTTCATTTGGTGTCATTTTAATAATGTAAGCTAGGATTTGAGCATATTCTTCGGCATCTTGAGCTAAGAACCCATTTTGTGATCCTGCTTGTGTTTCAATAATATCTGCTCTTGGACCACCTGAAGCATGAGCAACCATAATTAATCCTGCAGCCATACATTCAACAATACTTATTCCAAAATGTTCATTCCACATTGTGTGCAAACCAATGGTAGCACGTTGAAGTTCATTAATTAACTCAGAATGAGAAATATTTAACAGAAACTCCACATTTTCGTCCAAAGCTAAGTGTTTTGAAAGATCTTCCATATCTTTCACGCGGACCTCATCTTCATGATTGCGAGTCGAACCAATTAGAACTAATCTTATTTTTCTCCAAGTATCTTCATCTACAATGGACCTTAACTCATACATTGTTCTGAGCATGAGCGGATGATTTTTCTCTGGTCTGAATTGACCGACTGAAACTATACGAATAATGTCTCCTTTATCTTCATCAGTTATGAGAGGTAATTCAACAAGCTTCTCTATATCACATGGTGGGTAGATTCGATGAGTTTTTAAGGAGCATTTCCAAATTGCATTGATGTGATCTTCAGTCCACGTAGAGTTGACCATTATGATATCGGCTGATCTACCAACAAGACCATATAAGAAGGAAAAGATTTTATAATATAAAATTTTTGCTGCTGTTAAAAATGGATTCCTTGCTATTACACGACGATTATTATGTACAATTACTCTGCGGTATACGTGTCTGAGCATATCTAATGATATTGTAGGATAATGGGTATAAGAAGCAACTTTACATCCTCCAATGTACTTGAATAACGGATAGGTAAAAGCATAACCTGTAGTATCTATAAATATATCTGGTTGAAAAAGTTTTAATGCTTCATAGCCAAGCCACATTGATCCCAAACTTTGACCAAGTAAAGTGAAGTGCGGATACATTTTACTTTCAACCCATTTTCTTTGAAACAGGTATACAAAATGAACGTTGTCATCAACTTTTATATTAAATGTATTCTCGACGTTGTTGAGGATTTTATCTCTGTCAGCATCTAAATCACCCGTGTAAATGTAAATTTGTAGATTATCAAATTTAGATTGCAGAGCTTTAACACCAGCCCAAAGAACTCGTTCTCCGCCACCTCCAGCATTGCAGTAAGGATGAAAAATTCCAATGGTGATTTCATTGGCTTTCTTCTTATGACGATTTTTTAGAAATTTTAGTTTTAAAAATGTTATAATAACAAGAGGTACAACTACACCACACAGTAAAATAAAGAATAATACTAATTCAATGGTTTCAATGAGGTCAGTCAGCACAATCATTGTATTTTTGAAAGAAAAATAATACACATTAAATGTAAATACAATTAGATGTAAAAGTTACTTATAAATAGTTTTATGGGATCTTACAATTCCTACCATATTCCCAAAATACTCTGTTTATTCTTATCATTTATTTTACACGTCATAGAGTTTCCGGCTTATTTTATACCACATCCACACATAGCAACATAGACATAACCTCACTACTAGTCACTACTATGTTTTTATAAATGTTTATCATCAGACAAGATGTCGCTATTTCACACTAAAATGTGATAATTAAAATAATTAATTATTAATTAGATGCTAAAAAAATGGAGCAATTTATAATTTTGATTGATAGGGATCAAGCTAATTGAAATCTATCGAAAATTATATTTTTTTTTAATTATGTATTTTTGTAAGCCAGAGTCGAGGGAATTTAATAATTACTTATTTTAGTGTCTTATTTGTACATATGTACACTTTTAGGGTTTAAAGAAAAATTAAATAATGTGTATGTACATAAATAAAAAAATATTCTGTAATTTTAATTAAAGAATTGACTCAAAGAATTAATTACAAAAATTAAATTTATTGTGAACACTTGTATATTAAAATTTGTTCCTTACAGTACAGTAACTATTACTATTACGCTACATTACAGACATTACAAATAGAAAAATATATACATGTAAAAATATTTGAAATTACTTTTAACTGTATATAATTACGCATTTAGCACTGTATTAAAAATTTGTAATAAATAACATCTTAATATAAATATCATTAATCAGCAGACTGTGTTTAATAAAATAGTAAAACAAATATTACTTTTATTGACATCTGTTATATCTCACATTAAAGTAAATTTATTTCCTTTGCTCAATAGTTATTTATCTTTACCAAAGGCAACTGGCTTTATACATATTTTAACAAAAATGTCTTTTCTTAATTTAAGAAAATTTTAGAGATTTTATATCTTTAATGTAGGCTTAGCAGGAATGTCTGATTTATGTATTTTAAAGTATGCAGTTAGCAATATCATAATGTGTGGTTTGTAATTTTTATGCTTCTTTATGCTTTTGATGTAAAGATTTCAATGTAAATAATTTTATCATATCAAACTTGCAAAATTTTGTAATATATTCTTTATATACTTTAAAGCTAAATTTTTAATTTTAATAAGAATTTGATGTATAAGCATTTGGCAAATTTTGGCAAACTCCACACTTAATAAAATTTTGCTACTTAGATAAATATAACACACGGTTTGTGGAAATCCATTCAAGCCAGATATATATATATAAAACATGAATGAAAATTGGGATGTTGAATCATGAAAACTTTGTCTGAGTTTTCATTTAAATCTATACTTTTAAGTTGAAAACCATTCCTAGGAACTGTTCGTAGTGAATTGTGATGACACCATCTAAATCTGTGTCATACTGTCGAAAAGATGCAGTCAATGTCTAAAATTGAAAAAAAAATTTATTATTAAATTATCATTTTGATTGTGACTGTATTGAAAAAAATAAAATAGAAATACTTACGTATAGTACAACACAGCATTGAATAAAGTCATCAAAGTAAATGGTACCTCTGCCAGCTCGATCGTATTTGCGCATAAGAGTGTCGATAATTGTATCTGATAGACGATATCCAAAATTGGTTAATGCTGTTTTTAATTCACTTCTGTCTATATTTCCACTGTTGTCTCGGTCAAAAGATCTGAAGCAGTTTTGCCAATCTGTAACATACTTCCAGAGAGCACCAAACTCTTCGAAGTTTACAGTTCCACTGTTCTTTTTATCGAACATACCTGAAGAATTTTTATTCTCTGTGTCAATGTCAAACATACCTGCACGAATAAAATTAAGCAATATGCAAAAATAAACCAATGACTCATTACTTCCCATGGTTGATAAACAGTAAAAAGTTTTCTAAATTACAATAAAAATTATTAAGTATTTGGTTCATCATGAATAATGCTTATATCAAATGAAATATTTCTTAATTTTAACAGTATGCTTTTAAAAGATTATGCTATTAAAAATTAGATAATAAAATATATGAAAAAAAAAATGAAAATTAACTTTTTAAAGAGAACTTTATTGAAAGAAAAATATTTATTTATTTTTATTTGTTAAATTTGAAATATATAAAAAATTATTGAAAATTTTACTGTTTATCTAAATAGATAAAAAAAAAGAAAGATTAGTAGAAAATATATAAACACCACATTAAGCAACAGATAAACTGTTTAATTAAAAAATAACTCACCAATCATTAAACGAACAGTTTCTGGATTAAATGGTGTCCATGTTCCGTTTGACAAGGCTTGTTGCAATTCATCAGCACTGATCTCTCCTGAATGATCCTTATCGACTCTGAAAATAATGTACCCTAATTTTAATTAAGTATGTATTATAGTTTTATGAGTCATTATCTTTCTTTTATCAGTAAGTTTTCTAATCAACAAATTAATTAAGAAAAGCCTGAAAAAAAATCTTAAATGGTAAATGGTATAAGTGCAGGTGTTATTGTGTCGCATGAGTGTAATTAAATAATCATAATAGTAACAGCTGATTAGCGAATCGGGAAATTTTTTGTCGGATAAATAATGTCGTCATGCATAAACAAAAAATGTTAGCGATCATTGAAATTATAATCCAAATGAATGAATCACGTAGCGCAGTTGCGTAGGCCACGTCAGGTGAAGTGCAGATGTGTGTAAGTAGGTAGTTCAGAGTAGATCTTGCGGCACGCTTACCGTTGAAACACATCCCAAAGGAATTCGCGGCTTGGCATCGGCGAGACGAACGACATTTTTTTGCGCTCCTCGGTTTTCGTGCGGCGACCTTGGCGTGGTGGGCTCTGCCCCTTCGACTGGCGAAAAAACTTCCTGACTTGCTCCAAGATTCGAGATAAACTCAAGCTTAGCGCTCGGCCGCTGAGAAAATTGGCGTTACACCCGGGCTTCTACGTGCGCTCTCGGCGAAGGCTCGACGTCGAATCCGCTTTCCCTCCTGCGGGCGTGACGAAATGTACTCGGATACGGCGATCTATCCCCGCCCTGGTGGCTTTCTGGACGTCACGATGACGTAGTCGGTCATGTGATATTGCGTTCAGTGCGTGCGCCCATATAATACCGTTTCGCGCTGTCGTGCAATTTCGACGGAGTGGGAAAAACCCTTCGGGATTCCCTTGCGTGTTTAGGGTCATTTATGTAACAAAATGCTATTTCCGTATCGTTTCTTATTTAGAAGTCTGTATGTCAAAGTAAAATAATTGACATTTGGACGGCTCATAACGCACGTGCGATAAATATAAATATCGCATTAGAATGCATCACATACTTGCCAATTTAAAAATGAGAAAAATACTATCTTCCTCGCTCTGCTTTCAGACTAAATAAAAATCGTAATTACTTTTTAAAAATAAAACATTTTATTTGTAATATAATCTATAATATACTATCACATTAAATAGAATATGATGAAGTTGTTAAATTAATTGTTTTTATTTACATCAATTCAAAAAAATGAAAAAAATGTAATGTATATTGTAAATGCATATAAAAAGAAAATTAAAAATAATAAAATATTGAATGACTGATTAGTTAATTTGTTAATATAAATATTGCTTTTTAAAAAAGATTTGACTTTTTTTATCATTGACTTTTCTATTTCAGCAATTAGTGAATATTGTAGAAAAATAAAAGTCAACATTTTTATACAATATTTGTAAAAGTCTTGTAAAATAACGCATACAAAAATTATGTCACATTACATATAATTAGAAACAGTCAAAATTAAGTAGGTTGAGTGTATAAATGATCTATATATTATGCGTACAAAATAGAATTGACTTTTTTTGTCAACTAATTAGTCATTAATTAACTTATGTCTGTTTTATATATCATTCTAAACTTAACAATTTACTTATATTTAATTTTTTTATGCATATTTTTGCATAATAGGAAAACTTATTTTTATATCATAAAGCACTCAACCTATCAGCATATGATTGATTGAAAAAATGTTAATTAAAATTTGAATGCCATTGTTGTTTGTTCGACTATCAAAAATTTAGATAAATTTTTGATAATTTATTAATATATTTTTATGACTAAATACTTTCCATTTCAGTTTCAAGTAAACTAATTGTGTCTTTGGAAATTCATTTTCTTACAATTATATCACTTTGTCAATAATAAAAAAGTGTCCCAAACACACTTAGTATTCAAATTCCAATTTCTCGATCCTATTAGAGTGTCAGAATAAAATGCAGTTTAATTCATTTTCGGTTTAGCAATTTTCCATGCTCCAAGTTTATATCTCAGCGAGATAAGAACAAGGTCTCGGCCCATCTGCAACCAGCTCCAAACAGGCACAATTTTTGAACCTTCAATTTCCTGCCACTCAACAGCTACTTCCGTCACGGGGATACCAAGACTCTCTGCTAAGTATAGCATTTCAACATCGAAAGCCCATCGTTCAACGTGCAGGGCTGTGAAAATAAGGCGCGCGGATTCGCGCGTTAGTAACTTGAATCCGCATTGCGTATCGTGAACGCTTTTTACGCATAAGAACCACACAAGAAAATGGAAACCATGCATAAGCAGCAAACGGAACAGAGACCGCTTTGCTTTCTCCTCTTCTTCTAAGTGTGCTCGAGAACCGCAGATTACAGCATGTGAAATAGATGTCCTATCAGGTGCTGTTACGTAGTCACCTAAAATTATAAATTATTGTAGTTTGCAATTTGATAAATATACATCAAAGTCCAAAAAAATATATTTACATCCTAATGTTTCTCTAAGACTTTTATCTAGTTTTTCCAAATCACTGAAAGTTGTAGCACCATCTGCATCAGCAAACAGCATTACACTACCTCTGGCACTTTGCATACCCTGAAATATAGAACATATATAAAGGGGTCAATTTAAGTTCCGTGATGAAAGAAAATGTAAATAAAAGTATGCAGTACTAACCAGTCTTACGGCACCTCCTTTTCCTCGATTTTTTACTAAAGCTAATACTCGTACTGAGTTGAACTTCTTAGCATAAGAATGTGCGACCTCAACAGTCTTATCAGTACTCCCATCACTAACTACAATTACTTCATATGAAATCCCTGAGTTTTTACACTGCTCCAAATATTTAAGACATTCGTCCAACATTGGTGGCACTGTAACGCAATGAATATATTAGTAAAATATTGATCTTTAAAAGAATATTTCTTTTTTAACTCCAATAATTATTGATTATTCTTACATCTTGTTTCTTCATTGTAAGCTGGAACAATAACACTGATATTTACACTCCAGTCTTCCTCGATAGATGGGAAAGCTTTTTTTTCTCCAGTATTTGGATCAAGAAAATACTTTTCTTCTTCATAACGATGCAGTTTTGGATATGGATCTGTGTACTTACACAGTACATAGGTCATTACAGAAAACTAAAATAAACATAATTATTATAATTAGTTTAATTATTATACACGCTTATATTACTTTTTTAGTTACTTTGAGTAAAAAAGGTCTTGCGCAGAAGCAACAAAATACTTAACAATATTTTTTAAAAACCGTAACATTCAAATACAAAATATAACCTCACCGGTCTTTCTCTTACCAGAAATATTGCACTTAACAGGAGAACTAAGACGTAAAGCCATATTGCCTCGAGAGACATCGTAATTAAGAAAATAATCCGCAAGTACCTACTGTTTTAAACGCAGTTTTAACAACATTTCTTTAGGTGAATTTTTGACGTGGCAGCGTTCGGCCAACACTCAACAGTTTTTCCCTATCTCGGTATTGTGTACATTACTTTGCCACACAGCCACCTCACGCGTGGTGCCGCGCACTCGGCACACTGTCGGCTATACTTATTACCTATATAGGTATATAGTTAACATATAGTTAAAAACGGTAAGTTTATCTAGATTTTTATTCAAAAAAATATTCAATTCGTTTAATTTTTTAAGATTTTAGTATTTTTATATAAGATTGCAGTAGTTCATTGATTCACGCGGTCAATGTTTATAAATTCGATATCTTCATTGAACATATATTTTCTTTTTTTACAATTAAGTAAAATAAGAAAGTCATTTAATATATTTATAATTAATTAAAATAAGAAAATAATTTCAACAATAAGTATATTTATTAGGTGTACATACAACTTACAAGTAAAAAAATATAAGTGTATGATATTAAATACAAAAATTTGTTTTAGTCGGTCGTCGGAGGTGAGAATTAATTCAATTTTCAATCTAATGTATTTGATTAAAAATTAAAAATTTTATTGTTAATGAAGTTATGTAGAATAAACGATTAACAAATTTAATAGCTAATTTGTCGTCAATTATAATTGAAAAAGTTAATTCAGTATTTCGAACTCTGGTGAGAGGCGGATCAGGTACGCCGGCAGCCCCAACCTGGCGGCTGGCGTCGCGTATAATGGCTATATATAATACGCGTCAATAAGTCAGTTTGACATCTAGCTTGTAACTCACCTAACTTGTACACTCAGTCCCCAGAAAATTTGTTTTATTATAATTCATAAATATTTTATTAAAATAATAAATCATAATTTGTCTTTAAATTGATTATTTATATAAGCATGTTTATATATTATAATATATAAGGGAAAGCGGCCCTAGTACAAAAAGGCCTGTTGAAACCTTATAAATAATGCAATTTTAATACAGGATTTATACCCTTTTTCCGAGAATTTTATAAAGATTTATAAGATTGTTAAGTCCTTTTCAGTAGGGGGGAGGGGCATAGCAGGCCATGGGGCAATTTAAACCTTCGGGTTATATATGGGCCCACCCCATTATAAATATATGTTTCATTTGCTGTGAAACTTATTTCTTAAGGGGACTTTATACCTTAACTTTTTCATCGATAAAAACAGCTCCTGAATAAAAAATCCTAAAAAAAGA